>PVJO010034441.1:0-10934 GCA_004026905.1 Hystrix cristata | reverse complement strand
GGTCTTTCATTATGGTCGTCATCTCTGACTTAACTTGGCCAATTATTTCTAATCTGATGTTCTCTATAACCTCATCCATCTGTTTTTTAACTTCTGCTGCTATCATTTCTGAAAGTTTGGTTGAGTGTTTTCCAATTTCCTCTATTTTGTTGTCCTCTGGATTTGTTCTGGATGAGCTGGGGGTCTGGGGTTGTATTTTGCTTCTGGGCCTCGACATTTTCTTTCTTTTCTTTTTTTTTTTTTTGGTATCTATATGTATTTCCCCCCTTTTAGTTTCAGTGCTGATTTTTATATTTTGATTATGGGAGGTTGCTTGAAGACAAATATCAATACTTTTTAGGAGCGTCCTGTTTGTTCATTGTCTTCTAGACATATGTGATTCTTGGCTCTCGTGGTTGTCTCAAGACCCTGGATTATGTTAATGATTACTACCTCAGATAATTACAGTATTACTATATGAGAATGTACAACTGGTTATAGCCTGTATGGCACACTCATTACACTAGTACATTAACAATAGCATCAATTACATTCATGAAATTGACCGACTGTGGTAGAATTTAACTTTGTATCTTTGACCATAAGAGCAAGGTCTACACCGTCATAAAGCAGAATCCAATATAAACCAGGAATTTGCATGTAGTGGGTATTTTGTTAGTAGAGTGATTTTCCCTCCTGCTTGTAGCACGGATAATGAGGGATCAGAAAAGATATAGAGGTAATGAGGAAAGTTCTATTAGATGTAAAACTTACAATAGGATATTACTTATGCTTTGGGAAACTTGAGTAGATAGTTTACAAACAGTGAAAGATGATAGTAGTGGGTCAAACCATGTAAATTCTATAAAATATTTACTCGTATGAAAAAGGAAAAGGAGATAGAAAACAAGAAGAAAAGGAAAAACAGCATTTGCTTAAGGAATGAAAGATATGAGCCAAGCAGGAGTCAATAAAATTAAAAATCAAAACAACAAAAACAAGAAAGAACATGTAGACAAAAGAATGTATTGGACAGGTATCAGGATGAATAAGAGAAAGAGAAAATAAGGAGAAACAAAACCAATATATACATATATTATGTATACATACACATACAGTGGGATTTCTCTGATGGCCACCACTCTGTGGGGGGCACAGGCCGAAACCTGATTCTGTGCTCATTAGCCCTACCGTGCCTGCAGTGGTTAGTGCTGGGTACTATGTTGATCCTGGCCTCCAAGCATGAAGTCTGGGGGCAGTTGTCAGACTGCAGCAATCTGGGGATCTTTGGTAGCCCGCCCATGTCTCCTTATAGTTTATGTCCCTAAAAGTTCCTTAGTGGTGTGGGTATTGTTGGCTTTACCAGAAAGTGATGGCTTGGATCAGAAGAGAAATGGGAAAAGGAAAAAAAAAAAAAAAAGAAGACACTGAGGGAGAGAGGTAACAGTGCTTTCAATGCAAGGTGTTTCCCACCCTATTTGACGTTCACCCTGCTGGTGCGCGGGCCAAGCCAGCGCAAATCCGCACCAGGAAGTGGCCTGACCTGCAAGCTCACGATGGAGTCCAGAGCTGTCTTCCATCTGCTGCCTTAAAAACATTGCTTCCTGCACTTTTCTGCTTTTTCATAGAGAGCACGACCATTTCCCTCTGTTTTAGTTACTTTTCTCTCGTTGTTGGGACAGAATACTCGACACCCAAAGTTAGGGGAAGAAAGGTTTATTAGCTCACAGTCTGCAGTGGTTTCAGTCTATAGTCCGCTGGGTCCGAGGCAGGGCAGCATGGCAGAGACAGGGTGGACCAGCATGGCGGACGGCAGCCGACTGGACGCAAAGTCAAGTCAGGAAATGCAAGGAATGTATGCAAATAAGCAATGCAAACAAGCAGCTAGTTAGCTTCTTCCTGTATCTTTTATCTAGGCTACCTGCCCTTAGGGCGGGTAGCGCTCCCACCCTTAATTTTAGTTTCACATCCTTGATCCCAGCAGAACCATGCCAAACTGATCAGTGGATCAATTTAGTAATCACACACTCTAGATTCAGCTATCTCTTACCACATCTAGACACAAACCATAACACCCTCCAAGGTAGGGGCTGCCCCCAAGTTGGGTATTAGATGATGGGAAGACTGTTAAATCACCAAGCCCACTGTGACTAGTATTTATAATGCAGAGAGCAGCCAGGCATTATTTCTTGGGTCCTTTGGGAAACCCCGAGTCCTAATTATTGACTGATGAGAGCTTCTGATGCAGGACACTGAAAAATGATGGGTGTTGTGCTCTGGGCTGTTGGTTCCTCCATCCGACCTAACTCCTCACCATGCCTACCTAACCACCTACATAGGGGAAATAATATTCTGTCTCTCTGGTGTGGTTACATTACTTCACAGGCAAAATGATTTACCCTCTTTCCTCCATAACTCTGAATTCTAGTTAGCTCCAGAGTCTCATCTGGATACTTCTTTCTTCCCCAAGAATGTCTGAAGATTTTCCAGTCCCTGAAATGTTTGTACCTCACTTCCTCCCATGCCTGGTCTTTCATTGTTATATAGTGTTATCAGAGAGCACGTGCCTGAGTCACAAAGGCATTTCATGATTTGGCCTCTGCCTATTTATCCAGCCTTATATCTTAGGATTAGTTTTAGTTTTTTGTGTGTTTTCTATACTCTAGGGTAGCACTGCCCAATAGAAATATAATGGTTACAAGTCAAATACAAAATTTAAAATGTTCTGGTAGCCACATTGAAGTAGGAATAATCAAGCAACAATGAAATACTACAAAACAACAACGGGTAACCCAGAATATTATTTATCATTTTAAAATTTGATATTATACATATTTCAGCATTCAGTAAACACATGAACTTCCACTTTTAGTAGTCCTAAAGTACATACAAGTTCCCTACATACTATTGGTGTTTCATGCCCTATATCTTTGGATCTTTTCTTTTAGCTTGGAGCGAAACCCACCCCCCCCAACCTTCTGGGAAAACTCCTACTCCTCTTGCAAAACCCAAAGCAAATGTTACATTTTCAGTGATTTTTTTTTGACTCTCTGTAATTATTATTAATCTCTATATTCTCTGTTCTGCCATTCTACTTTGTACATGCTTCTATTTCATACTCATCACTCTATTTTAATATATTGATGAAAATTTATAAATGACTATTTATAGCTTCATACTAGATTTTGAGCTTTTTTTTTTTAAGGACAGAGACGTTCTCTTATCCACTGTGTAGCTTGAGAGTCGAGAACAGAGCACATTCTCACCACCAATGAGCAATAAGTGGATGAATGGGTGAATATTTATTAATCGAATTACAGCCACCTGTCTATGCTGAACGCTTACCCTTTATTCCCATGTCACCTCATAGGGCTTAATACAAGCTTGATGGAAAGATTTATCCAGACAAAGCCGTTGTTTCTTTTATTGCCCCACATCTGCGTCTAACAGTTAGAAGCCAAATGAAATAACAGGTGAAAGGGGAAGAAAAGGTTGCTGGCTTGATTTTGATGCCTGTCTCCATACTGATTTCCTGGGTATTTTCTGAGATAATTGGCTTTTTAGGTTACACTGAGCACTATTTTAAAGTATTGAAGCTTGAATGTCTTTATATTTTGAATAAGGTGTTTCTCCACGAAAAGCGTTTCCTTTGTAAATCTACTTAGATGTGTATGAGGTATGGGACATAATCTCATTTATATATAGATAAAAGAAATTCCCTTTTTCTTGTTGGAGTCTCCTACCTTATGCTTCTGGCAGCAGAGCAAGATTATTGTCTAGCTCTTGGAAAATATAAAATGATTGCTATTTTTATTTAACTTCATTTTATTTCACTGAGTATTTTTTAAAAATGAGCACTTTGAAAACTGTTTAATTCTTGATAGTTTGTGCAGGGAAGCGATAGTATATCCAGCTTCATTGTACCTCATGACAAAAAGTCATTTCTACACTTGAAGCTATTATAAACCATGGGGAAAGAAGCTGCAATAGTATATTTGGGTGCTGTTCTTCTTAAGGTTAGAAATTGCTTATTGAGATCAGGTAACTATGAAAATATAAAGATATAGCAAATACAAAAATGAACATAATAATGCACTTGCCTCTGTAGCTTAGTCTTGGTCCTTTAAATTTATTTATAATGCACATATATACATATATATCTTTTAAGTAGGCCTAATTTATACAACAGACAATATGGCTATAAGGGTATAATATCAGGGAATAATGGCTTTTTATAAGTACATATATGAAAATGTTTGGAAATTGAAAGACAAAAATCGGCCCTCAAATATGAAGATAAAATTAAACCAAAAACTCTAGTTATTTCCAAATGAAACATTACATAAACTTGATCAACAGATAGTTAATGTTTACAGGAGTTGGAGGTTTAGCTCAGTGGTAGAGCACTGTGTTTAGCAAGCTCAAGGCCCTGAGTTTGATCCCCAGCACTTCTCCCCCAAAACTTACAAGCATTGTATTATATTTGGAAGTAGATTATAGGTTAAATTTCCCCACTTGCCAAAATTCTCAAGCATGCCATGATTGCTAGATAACTGGTGATCATAAATTAAATGAGACAGTCAGATCAAAATAACTTAAAAAACAGAACTATAAAAAAATTTGTACATTTTTATAGAAAAATACTTACTCTAGGATGAGAGAGCATTTGGACAGATTTTACACAATTACTTTATTTTAAAATACTTACTTGATGTTGCTTTTTTCTTTTAATCTTTGCCATTTAGTGGTCTTATACTTGATTTGTTCTCAGGGTAACTAATTTAGTGTTCTCCTGGGGTGTGTGCCAGTGTTGGAGACTTAAGTGATTTATGTCAGGATGATTATTATGTTTATTCAGAGATCAATCGGGTATTTGATTTCTTTCAGTTGGCTGCCTCTAATGTTGGGTCTTTACTTTTTTTTTTATTATATTCCAGATTTGTTTTCATAGATTCTTACTTATCTTTGAATTTTCTTCTTTACAGAGATGACTCTAATGATCTACAGAGTCATTTCTGAGAAAACATGTGGCCATTTTACAGTTCCTTTCTTTAAGGATATATCAACTGATTTGCCAGAGAGATGATGCAGGGGAACTAACAGGATTTAAACAGTGGAAATAGATTCAGGTGTTAAGCTGTCATTCACCAAACATCTGAACCTTAATAATGGAGACACAAGGGGGCATCAGCATACAGAGTGAAGGCTTACATTAAAAAAAAACAAAAAAACTTATTACAGAAAAGACACATAAATATTAATTCCTTGCAAAATATTCCCCCTTGCATTAAACAAACTTATCCCTTGTTCTTGTCACTTTCTCAAGTAGTTTCGAAAGTCCTCTTTTGTGAGTATTTTTATGTGGTGTGATCAAAAATACCGTGAATGCCACTCACTACCTAGTGCCATCCAATGGAAAGGCAGGCTTCTAAAAACATGGTTTGTTCTCAGTCCACTGGAACTGGCACCGTGCAACTTCTGGCTCTTCCCAAAAGTCAAAAGGACCATGAAATGTAGATATTTTGAATTGATCCAGGACTTAGAGGGCTTTTTCACTATAGTCAACCCCCAAAGATCAACACGTTAGAAAAATAGAA
The DNA here is from genome assembly GCA_004026905.1 of Hystrix cristata. Taxonomy (NCBI): domain Eukaryota; kingdom Metazoa; phylum Chordata; class Mammalia; order Rodentia; family Hystricidae; genus Hystrix; species Hystrix cristata. The sequence goes on along the minus strand of PVJO010034441.1, from coordinate 5,358 downwards.
ACACAAGATGACAAGACAAGAAATTGCCTCTAAAAACTTCTCCAAAGCTGATCACTGGTGTATTAATGGGGAAGACAGTTGAAAGGCACACACCTGAATTATACAAATGACAAAAGAGAAGAAAAGAGATTAAAAAGGTGCTCTGTGAGCTCAAAATGATCTAACCAAAGAAGTAATGAAATTAACCCCTTCTTGGTATCTTCCCAAAAGAATTAAAAGCATGAAACCACAGTGATACAGGCACACTCGTGTTTATAGCCGCAGTTTGTAATAGCTGAATCCTGGAAACAACCCAAATGCCCATCAACTGCAGAATGGATAAAGAAAATGTGTTTTTTTTTTTAATACAATGGAGTACTACTCTGCCATAAAGAATGGCAAGTTTGAGATATTTCTAGGTAAATGGATGCATCCTGAGACCATACTCTTAAGTGAAATAAATGGGACACACATGTTTACATACCTCATGGTTTTTCTCGTGTGAGAAACTGAAAGTGTAAATAAAGACTAAAATGTATTATATTGGGAAAGGGAAGAAAGTGTCCAAATGGGAAAGGGAACAACAGAGGGGGAGGGGAAAAGGACCAGAGGGACAAGAGAAATAAGAAATAGAAGGAAAAAATGGAAACACAGCTTTTGTAAATAAGGAGGGAAGAGGGGGTGAAGGGAGGGGAGGAGAATGGGAAAAAAAGAAGCAACAAGGTATATCATGTACACGTACAAATCCCCTATGATGAATATTATCACTGTGTACATCTAAAATGTACCATTAAAATAAAATTCAAAAAAAAAGAAATAATGAACTCCTTAAAAAATGATCGAGTCTATAGAAGACACTAGTGAAAAGTTAGCTGAGCTAAGCCAAATGATACAAAACATGAAAGACTAGTTTAACAATGAATTAAAGTTCACGAAAAGGTACCAGACAGAAATCCAGGAAATTAAAAACTCTATTGAAGGTATGGGCAGTAGAAATGACCAATGTGAGGACAGTGTGAGAACTAGAAAATAGAACTGAGAGATATACTCAGAGATACCTTAAATACAACAAGAGATCATGAAAAATGGATCCAACAGCTGGTAGATGACACAAAGAAGACTAATCTAAGATTAATTGGAATAAGAGAAAAATTAGGAGACTGAACAAATAGCATAAAATATCTGCTTACCAAAATAAGAGCAGAAAACTTTCCAAATGAGAGAAAAGAAATTAACATGTAGATAAGCAAGGCTTATAGAACCCCAAGTTGCCACAAACAGAAAACAACTTCTCCAGAACACATCATAGTCAAAAACCCAGAAGTCCAGTACGAGAACAGGACATTAGAAGCTGCTGGAGAAAAACAACAAATCACTTATAAAAGGAAACCCATTAGAATTATAGGAGACTTCTCAACAATAAAATTTAAAGACCAGGAGAACTTGGAGGGAAGTATTTCAAGCCCTAAAAGAAAACAACTTCCAACCCAGGCTGATATATCCTGCAATATTATTTTTCAAAACTGATGGAGAAATTAGGTTTCCACAGCAAAGAACACTTCAAGAAATCCATGATCACCAAACCAGCACTCCAAAAAATTTTCAAGGATATCCTTAAAAGAGACAATGAAGTCAACAATACCAAAAAGTCCAATGGAATAAATACACCAGGCAGGGTTATCAATTAAGCAGAAGGAAAAAGAAGGAAACTGCAATTAGAAAATAATGCAATGATGGCAATAACTTCGTTACCTTTCAGTAGTAACTCTCAATGTTAGTGGTTTTGACTTTCTAATCAAGACACAGGTTGGCATATTGGATCAAAAAACAATATCTAATGTTATGCTGTATACAAGAAAAATGTTTAATCCAAAAGATATTCATAGACTAAAAACAAAGAATGAAAAACAATATTCCATGCAATGGAAGCCTGAAAACAAGCAAGAGTAGCTATCTTATTTTCAAAGTGGACTTCAAGTGAAAACTGATCAGAAGAGGGACATGTTGGTTAAGAGAACAATTCAACCGGAAGAGATAACAGTTATAAACATATATGCATCAAATACCAACAACCCAACTTCATAGAACAAACACTATTGGACATAAGAGATTGGATAAGTATGAACACAGTTACACTGGGAGATCTCAGTACCCCACTGTCACACAAGATGAGCTGGACCAAAAAAAAAAAAATCAAGAAGAATTGGGGTCAAACCACACCTTCAGATAAATAAACTGACTAGATATCCACCGAGTATTCCACCCAACAACAAAATACACATTGTTCACAGAAGCACATGGAACTTTCTTCAAAATAGACCACATACTAACCCATAAAGCAACTAAGTAAATATCTGGAAAATCCAAAATTCTCTCATGCATATTATTAGATCATAGTGAGCGCTATGACACTAGAAATCAATGGCAAAACAAACCACAGAAAGTACACAAAAACATGGATAGTAAATAATACACTTTTGAATAAGCAATAGGTCACCAAAGAAATTGAGGAAGAAATGATACAGTTCCCAGAATCAAACAATAATGACAGTATAACATACCACAACACAATGAAAGCAGTCCTAAATATGAAGTTTATACCTGTTAATGCCCATATCACAAAACCAGAGTGAGTCCAAATAAATAAAATGATGTGCCTCAAGCTCCTAGAAAAATAAAAAAAAAAATCCAAGTATAAATTCAAAGGTAGTACAAGGAAAGTAATTATAAAGATTGGAGCAGAAATTAATGAAAGTGAGACTAGAATAATATAATGAATTAATGAATCAAAGAGTTTATTCTTCAAAAGAATAAATGAAATAGAAAAACCCTTAGCCATTCTTACAAAAGTAAAAAATAAAAACAAAAGGTAAGGAAAGACCCAATCAGTACAATTAGAATTGAAAATGTTGAAGTCATAATGGACACTCTGGAAATCCAGAAGACTATTTGTAACTACTTAGAAAACCTGTACTCCAATAAACTAGAGAATCCAGAAGAGATGAATAGATTCCTAGGTACATATCAGTTACCAAAACTGAACCACAAATCTATAAAAACTGCAAATAATTCAGTAACAAGCAATGAAATTGAAACAATAATAAAACAAAACCTATCAACTAAGAAAAACTCAGGACACAATGGATTAACTGCTGAATTCTACAAGAAATTCAGGGACGATCTAATGCCCCAAAAGTCCTCAAACTCTTTAATGAAATTGAAAGAGAAGGAGTAATTACAAAGTCATTCCTGAAAGCTAGCATTATCCTGATTCCAACACACAAGGAGCCAGCTGAAAAAGAGAACTACAAGCCAATTTCCTTAATGAATATAAATGCGAAAACCTTCAACATTATATTGACAAACAGAATACAACAAATTGTTAAAAAGGTCAAACATCATGACCAAGTAGGCTTTATCCTGGGGATAGAAGGAAGGTTCAACACATGCAAACTAGTACATGTAATACATAAGTTAAACAGAAGCAAGGATAGAAATCAAATGATCATCTCATTAGACACAGAATAAGCCTTTGATAAAGTCCAGCATCCATTCATGCTTAAAAAAAAGCCTTAAGAAAATAGGTATAGAAGGATCATATCTTAATGTCATAGAAGCTACTTGTGACAAATCAATATCATATTAAATGGGGAAGCACTGACAGCTTTCACTCTAAAATTAAGAACATGACAAGAATGTCCACTATCACCGTTCCAGTTCAGTATAGTACTTGAAACATTAGACAGGATGATCAGCTAAGAGAAAGAAATAAAAAAGATGTGTGGAGGAAAGGAAGAAGCCAAATTATCATTATTTGCAGGTGACATGATCCTCTATATAGAAGACCCCAAAATTTCCACAAAATTCTCCTAGAGTTAATAGCTAGATGCATAAATCTTAACGTCTACCGCACTCAAATGAAAATGGATCATAGATCTAAATATTAAAACAGAAATACTTAATCCACTGGAAGAGAGACAGGTAAAACTCTTGAAGATATAGGTGTCAGTGAGCACCTTCTGAACAGATGCCCAGTTCCATAAGAAATAATAAGAGTCAACTAATGGGATCTAATGAAATTAAAAGTCTTCACAGAAAAGGAAACAATCGACAGAGTGAAGAGACAGGCTACAGAATGGGAACAAGAATTGCTGGCTATACTATGGACAGAGGACTATAAATAGAATCTATAAAGAACTAAAAAACATCAGAACCTCCCAAATAAAAGACTCAATAAAAAATGGGCAAGTGGAATGAATAGACACTTTTCAGAAGAAAAAGTACAAATAGCCAACATGGATAATGTGCAACACTGCTAGCCATTAGACAAATACAAATGAAAACAGCACTGAGATTCTATCTTACTCCAGAAAGAATGGCTATCATCCAGGAATCAACTTAGAACAAATTCTGAGGTGGCTGCAGGGAATAAAGAACCTTCTACATTTTTACTGGGAATGTAAACTAGTACAAGCACTATGGAAAACAGTATGGAGACTCCTCACAAACTAGAAATAGAAATTCTATTTGACTCAGCTATTCTGCTTCTAGAGCTATTTCCCAAAGAGTTAAAGACATCATATTATAGTGATATACACAGAGTTATGGTCATAGCAGCACAACTCATATGGCTAAATTTTGAAAATGGTCTGCGTGTCCATCCAGAGATGAATGGATAAAGAAAACGTGGTACTTATGCACAATGTAGTACTATTGTGGATGAAGAAGGATAAAGATGACTCATTTGTAGGAAAATGAGTGTACTGTGAGACCATAATATAAAGTGAAATAAATAGATACACTAGCTTAACACATTCACAGTGGGGCCACAGATATCTCATATTGGGCACCATTGGAGGTGCTGGGGACCTCTCAGTGAATTCTAGTCATCAGAAGACTGATACAAGTGATTAAATCCAGTGCTTGCTTCGGCAGCATGTATACAGGTGATTAAATCCATTTGTACCACCAGTGGTACAAGCCACCTATGGGACAGTCATGCATGTACCTACCACCAGTGGTTCAAGGCGGTGAAAATGTGCTAAATATATTGCATTGTTTGTCCTATACAAGAAACCCAAAATATAAATAAGTGAATGAGCAAATAAAAGATAAGAGAAAATGGAGAGATCTTCTGCAAAAGAGACCAAGAGATGGAGAAAAGGGGGAATTATGCAAGGGAAGGAGATGAAAAAAGACTTAAAATGTATTTTTACATGTACCAACTCCCCACAACGAATATTAACATTATGTACTGCAAACATGTACTAATAAAAATTTAAAAAGTGATAAGGAAGCACGTGTATGATTACATCACATAGAAAAGAGAAATGTAGACTGCCACATTGAAAGTGCATATTGTAAATACAGCACTGTTTA
>PVJO010034440.1:0-10803 GCA_004026905.1 Hystrix cristata | reverse complement strand
TATCAGAGAAACAATTCGATGTGTGCTCATGAGTGTCTGATTTATTTCACTTAGTAGTATATTCTCAAGGAACATCCAATTACATACAAATGACTCTAGTTTATCCTTCTTTATGGCAGTGTAGTACTCCATTGTGTAGAAAAGCCACATCTTCTTTAGCCATTCATTGGTCGTTGGGCATTTGGGTTGTTTCCAAGACTTGGCTATTACAAACTGCGCTGCTATAAACATGGTTGTGCATATATCTCTGTGGTATGACGATTTTAACTCTTCTGGAAAGATCCCCAGTAGGGGAATAGCTGGATCAAATGGAACCTCTAGTTCTAGTTGTTTGAGGAATCTCCATATTGATTTCCACAGTGGCTAGACCAGTCTACATTCCCACCAACAGTGGAGGAGGGTTCCTTTCTCCCCACAGCTCCCCCAGCATTTGTTGTTGGTTGATTTTTTCATAGACGCTATTCTTTCTGGAGTGAGATAGTATCTTAATGTTGTTTTGATTTGCATCTCGTGAATGACTAGTGATGTTGATGTCCTCTTCCATCTCCTTTTCTGAGTACTATAGTTTTCATTATAGAGGTCATTCACTTCCTTGGTTAGGTTAATTTCTAAGTATTTAATTTTACTGATGCTCTTGTGAATGGTATTCTTGTCCTAATTTCTTTCTTTTTTTTTTTTTTTTTGGTCCTAATTTCTTTCTGCTTGAGTTCATTATTGGTCTACAGGAACACTTGATTTTTTGTGCATTGATTTTGTATCCTGCTACCTTGCTGAATTTGTTAATTAGTTATTGTAGTTGACTGGTGGCATTAGGGTCACTAGCAAGGCTACACACTGCAGATGCATGACTTCTATCTGAATTGAGCAAAAGAACCAGTTTAGCATTAGAATCTGTCTCACCCATACTTATGCCACAGGTAACAAATATCTACATTATACAGTGTACACGGAAGTATTTTTTTGCTTGTTTGTCTTTTGGGAGGGTCTATTTTTTGTTTGTTTGTTTTATGAGAGAGGGTCTTCTATATAGTTCAGACTCACTTTGAAATCATTATGTAGCCCAGGTTGGCCTCAAACTCTTGGCAATTCTCCCACTTCAGCCTTCCAAGTTTCTGGGATTACAGGTGAGTGCCACCATGCCTGGCTGCAGAACTATTTTGAACATTTAAAAGAAAGACCATTTCTAAATAAACGTATCACTATGTTAGTCAGCTTTCTGGCACTATAACAAATACCTGAGATAATCAATTTATAAAGTGAAAAGTTTTATTTTGGCTCACAGTTTTAAAGATTTCAGTCCATGACTGGTTGGCCCTATTGCTTTGGGCCTGTGGTTTGGTCATCATGGCAGGAGTCATGGGGGAAAAAAAAATATCTGCTCATTTATGGCTAGGAATTGGGAGGGTGAGAGATGAGGTAGAGGCTGGAGTCCCGTAGCTCCTTTATGGGTGTGCCCCCAGTGACCTGAAGACCTCCCACTAGGCCTCACATCTGAGAGGTTCTTCCACTTCCCAGTTGTGCCACTCTGGGAACAAATCTTTAACACATAGATACATTTATCTTTGGGTATATTTACAATCCAAACTACTACACTAGCCACAGAAAATTTTAGTAATTTTTAACACAAAACTACAATTATGATTAAATTGTCATAAGACTTTGACTGGAATCCATGAGCATATGACTAGAAATTCCCTGGCACTGCTTTCACCTTCCTCTGCCAGGTCTTTCCACAGTGTCCTTTCTACCTGGGAGCCAGCTGACCATGTGTGGACTGAAACCAGGAGCCATAATAAACCTCTGCTCCTTTAAGCGGTGGGTGTTATTTTGCCCCAGCAACAGGAAAGAGACTAATACATAGCGGACCATGGATATTTAGGATTTCTTATTATCAAATATGTTTTATTCTTCTTTCCCTCTTTCATTGCTGAATCAGAGGGATGGACTGTAATTATTTCCTCTCACTCTCTGGGAGTTTTCAAAGACTGAACCCTTTATGCCTAGAAAGAGAATTGACTATTTCTGCAGCTTTTAATCTAGGCTTTAGATTTAATGAGTCACTGAGGTCTGTTGTAAGAGGACATTGGGTATAGAGAGGGATAAAGAGGTTATGAGAGTGGGGGAAGTTGAGGAAGAAAGAAGGGAGAGATGAGATCCCAGAGGCTGGAGAATTGATCTGTGGGAAAGGCGGCTACTAAGGAAAAATGCCTAGTGCTAAGTGAGTGAGGAGGGATGTCAGTCCCCCTCTGTCATGGCCCAGCTCCCACTGAGTAAGACCTCTCTCCAGAAAGAGAAGAGATGCTCCTGTGCTTACTAAGCCATTTTACTTTTCTCCTGGGCACTTAGGAGTTTCCAAATCCAAGAACCTGAGTGGGACAGTGTGACTAGTTCTAGTCAATGGAATATAGGTAGACGTAGTGAGACTCGCTTCCAAACCTGGAACATGAAGAAATAGTCCATGGCTGATCCTTCTTTCTCTTTCATTGCCCCCTACTTTGGGGATTAGAAATATGAAGATGATGATAGAAAAAACTTTGAGGACACCCACCCTGGAAAGCTGTCTGATCTGTATGGGATTTTGCCTGAGAGAGAAATAAACTTTTATTGTGTGAAGCTCCTGAAAATTGAGGTTTATTTTTTAATGCCGCATACCTTAGCCTGTCATGACTAAAACCCACTTGATTTTCTTTTTCGTTGGCCAAATCCAAGGCTGCTAACAGTGAGGGGGCTGAGAAAATGAAAGAGGGTCCTGTGGGTGTCCAATACGCAGCCCCCTTCCTGACAGCCCCGATCTCATTAAGGAGAGTTGTTTGGGTCAGGAATTCCGAGCTCTGATCTTACATTTTCCTGAAACTCAAGAGCACATATTTATCCTTTGCCTGACACAAGCATGTCTTTTGACAAATGAATGATTCTGAGGGGCAGGTTGTCCACAATTACTACTCCTGTTCAACATAGTACTCAAAACATTAGGCAGAGCAATCAGGCAAGTAGCATGGATACATATAAGTAAGAAGGAAATCAGTTCGTCATTATTTGCAGGTGACGTGACACTCTACATACAAGACCAAAAAATTCCACCAAAAGACTCCTAGAATTAATAACCAAACTCATGAATGTAGTAATATCCAAAATCACACAAATATCAATAGCATTCCTGTACCCCAACAATGAATTCACTGAGAAACAAATTAGGCAGACAATACCATTCACAATAGTATCAAAAATTTAAATACTTAGGAATTAACCTAAGCAAGAAAGTGAAATATCTCTACAATGAAAACTACAGTACTCTGAAAAAGATGGGAGAGGACATCAGAAAATAGAAATATATCTTTGAACAAATATTGTTAAAATGGCTGTACTTCCAAAACTGATGTATAGATGTAACACAGTGCCAATCAAAATATGTGTAGCATTCCTCACAGAAATAGAGAAACAATCCTAAAATTCATACTGAACCAGAAGAGACCCAGAATAGTAAAAGCAATCTGTGATAGTTAACTGATTGTGTCAACCTGAGTAAGAAATGCCCAACTAAATTGGCTCAGCAAAACTCTGAGTATGGAAGACCCCCACCTAGGAAGGACTGTCACTAGAAGGGTCAAAAAGGCAAATGAAGAAGGAAACATTTCTTGTTTCTTTGGAGGAGCTCCAGTCTTTGCCTTCACCTTGGACACTGTCTCCTGGCTTCCAGCGCAGACTCTTCAGCTTTCCAGTGTAGACTCTTTAGCCTTTAACACAGACACTTCAGCCTTCTGGTGCAGACCCTTTGGCTTCCTGATATGGACTTGCAGAGGACACTACACTGAGCTCTAGCCTTCCACGGGATCCTTCAGATCTCCAGTGAGCAGACAGCCCTTTTGCACTCTACCCCACCCGACTCTGTGTGGCCATTGTAAGCCAATCTTGCGAATTCTTATATATTTGTATACTTTGCATAAGTCTTGTTCTCAAGCAAGCACCGACTGATACACGGTCCTAGGCCACAAAAGCAAAGCAAGAAGTACTACAACACTGGACTTCAAATTATACTACAAAGCTGCAGAGTAAGAGCACAAAAACAGACATGTGGATCAGTGGAATTGAATTGAAGTTGCAGAAATAACAGATGTATTCAGCCACTTGAACTTTGGTAAAGGAGCCAAAACACACACTGGGGGAATGACAACCTCTTTAACAAATGGTTCTGAGGAAATTGGCTATGCACGTGCAGAAGACTGAAGTGGATCAATGATCTAAATATTAAAACAGAAACACTTAATCAGCTGGAAGTCAAAATAGGTAAAACTCTTGAAGACATAGGTGTAGGCAAGGACTTTCTGAACAGAGGCCCATTTGCACGAGAAATATCAAGAAGAGTAAACAAATGCGATCATAATAAATTAAAAAGGAAACAACCTGTTCATACCAGGAATGTAAACATTATGTACTGCAAACATGTAGTAATTAAAAAATAATAACAATTTGTTTAAAAAAGAAGCAACAAGATATGTCATGTACAGGTGCAAATCCCCTATGATGAATGTTATCACTATATACATCTAAACTGTACCATTAAAATAAAATAAAATTAAAGAAAAAAAACCAAGGAAATAGCCAACAGAGTAAAGAGACAATCTATAGAATGGGAAAATTTTTTTTCCAGTTACTCCTTGGACAGAAGACTAATATCTAGAGTATATAAAGTACTCAAAAAATTAGATTCCCCAAATAAAAGACCCAATGAAACAATCGTCCACTGAAGTGAATAGACAAATCTCAGAAGAAGAAATACAAATGACTAATAAATACATGATAACTGTTCAACTTTGCTGGTCATTAGAAACATGCAAATTAAAACAACACTAATATTTCCTCTCACTCCAGAAAGAATATCAATCATCAAGAAATAAAATAATCACAAATGCTGGTAAGGATGTGGTGAAAAAGGAACCCTGCTACATTGCTGGTGAAGTCTTGAACTAGTACAACCACTATGGAAATCAATATGTACATTTCTCAAAAAACCCAAACCAGAAATTCCATTGGACCCTGCTATTCTCTTTCTATGTATCTTCCCCAAAGAGTTAAAGATATTATACTGCAGTGATATATGTATATAAATGTTTATAGCAGCACAATTCTTAGTAGCTAAATCTTGGAAGCAACCTCTGTCCATCAACAGACAAATGGATAATGAAAATGTGGTTTCTAACTACTCTGACATAAAGGAGGATAAATTTGAGATATTTGTAGGAAAATGGATGTACCTTGAAAACATATGTTAAGTTAATTAAGTCAGACACACAAGCTTAAATGCCATATGGTTTCTTTCATGTGAGAAACCCAAAGTACGAATAAAGAGCAAAATAAAAGATTGATAAAAGGAAAGAGGAAGACATAACCTTTGCAAATGAAAAAGGGATAAAAGACTGAGGGGAAAAGGGAGACGGGGACATGAAAGGATTAAAATGTGTCTTATATATGTGCCAACTACCCACAATGAATGAAATCAACATGTGTTGCAAACGTGAACTAAGGAAGGAGAGGAGGAAGGGAGAAGGAGAAAGAGAAGAAGAAAATTTGAGGGGAGTGACCTAGAGATTTAGGGATGGAGAAGAATGGGGAGAAGAAGGGGAATAAAAAGAATGAAGATATGTTAAGTACATGTATGTACTCCCTAAGGTGGACACGAACATCATGTGCTGCAAACATGTACCAATAAATAAGTAAATAAACTGCTAGAGTCAGTGCCCAATAGGTATTACATATATTATGTGTACATAAATCCGTTACGTGTATTGTGACCCATTTTTAAGCAGAAATAATTATGTAGAGAACCCAGTTTTGGTATCATCTTGCTCTAATTAACATCGATTAAGAAAAAGAATCACTCTATTTTCTGCCTTGGCAATTTATCAGTAACAGTCTGGCTAAGTAAGAATATACACCTCTTGGTTTTCTTGATTCTGCTTTAATACAACCTAACTTTAACGGTTTAATTAAAGAGAGATTTAGAAATGTGGATTTAACACACATTTGTCTCAGTTCTCTTTTAAATCCTACTCAGCTAATGATAAAGGAACACAAAATGTCACACAAACACAAGGACAAATAGAAGAAGAAATGATGAAGGACCTGTAACTGAATCACCAGTCTGAAGAAAGCTGACACCTAAGCCAGCAGCAGGAAAAGGCAACAGCCAGAAACAAGCAGATTCATGCTGCAGAATCTGGGAAAGCTTGAGGTTTTTTTAGATATCCATTATTTATGAAAGATCAGAATGCAGGGAGATGCCGAAAACAGAGTTAGTGAAAAAGTCTACTTCTAGAAGTGAGACTCTCTCTCCCCAGCTCGTAAACCAGGAAAGTGCTCTCCCTCTCCACAGCTGGAAGCTGGAAAGGTCAGCCCTGACAAGCTTCAGATTTGGGGTGTAGGTGAGGGATGGTACTGAAATGATGAGGATTTCAAATGTGCCCATTACATGGAAACATCTTACATCTCAACTTTAGATGGACGGTAAATAGTCAATTGCCATATAAATCCCAGATTTTCAGTACTTAGATGGTATAGTTTGGATCCCGAATGTCCCCTAAAGGCCATGTGTTGAAGGCTTGGTCCCCAGTGGGTGGCACTATTGGAGGTGATAGAAACTTTAACAGGTGGAGTCTAGTGGGAGTCATTTAGGTCACTGGAAGGTTTGCCCCTGAAGGGGTTATTGGGACCTCAGCCCCTTCTCTTCCTCATTCTTTGCTTCCTGGCTATCATGATGTGGGTGGATTCCCACTATGCACTTTTCCATGGTGTACTCCTTTGCTATAGGCCCAGAAGCCACAAGACCAGCCAACAGTGGACTGAAACCTCTGAAACTCGGAGCTGAAATAAGCGTGTCCTCCTCATAATTATGTCAGGTATTTTTTCACAGTAGCAAAAAGCCAACTAACACACTAGATAGCTAGTCCAGTATGATTGTTTTTAACTATCAGTTACAAAGACAATTTCAGATTCTCCTAGAACTGAGACCGGCCTTGTTCTTTCTCCTCCGCTTTGAGAACTGGGTGAATGGGTGACCACGAGCCCTCACCCCCGAAGGAGGCTGTTCTCTGCAGACAGGTCACCAGCTAACGCACATTCCAGGGCTCCACCCTGGCCACCGCTCTCTGAGGATGAAATGAATGGTTACGGAGCCAAGTTGCTTAAGCCCAAACTTTAGCTTTACTTGTGAAGCAATCTCGAACGAGATATTTAACTTTTCAGTGACTCAGTTTCTTTATCTAAAATAAATTAAAAAAACAACTCTTCCAAATCTTTTCAGATATGATATAACTAGGATTTACTTGGGTGTGTCATAAAAACCACCTATCAAAACTGTATTGTTCTCAAAGAGAATTTCAAAAAATGCATTTATAAATATATATTGCATTATTCTTTCCCTTGTACATAGAATTAAATATCGAACATTATTCTGTGATGAAGAAAACAGTGATTAAGAACAGGACCACTAGTTTCTTGTTAAAAAATCTAAATACTAGGGCCTAGAATGCCAGCAAATGTGTTAGGAGGAATGATGGAGCTAAAAAGTCATCATTTTGAAACTGTCCTTATAATAAATTTGGGCAAGAAACACTGATGGAGGCAAGACTAGAGGTAAAAGTTTAATGAGAAACAGGATATTTATACAGTCTTACAATATCTCTGCATAGCTCCTTATAAATTACAAAGGGGAAAAATATTCATAGTAGAGAATCTGGGCAAAACTGTATTAAGCAAATGACTGAGTTTAATATGACAATTATAGAGCATAGCCACTCATTTGCCACCTGCCAGGATACACTGAAAAACATACAACATCAATGCTAAGTTATTGCTCCCATATCTTTATAATATAAATTGTGAGGAAACAGATGCAATCAGATATTAGTCTATGAAATAATGGGACAAAGAACAGTCGAAGAAACTGTCAAAGATTATATTGGAATAAAGAAACATGCGAACTAGTTCAAGGCATCATCCTGGATGGAATCCAAGCAAGGAAAAGAAAAAGATATAAGTACAATATCATTACACTTGGTGAAATTTAAATATTGACTGGGAATTAGATACTAGTCATTATATCGATGTATTGATTGCTCCAATTTGTTAATCATGCTGTGATTATGAAAGATTGTCCTTGATTTCAGGATATATGTAATGAAGTACTAAGGGGTAAAGGAGCATGGTACCTGTAATTTACTGTCAAATAGTTGAAAAATATGTGTACCGATAGAGCTACGAAGCAAGGAGGGAAGATGTATAACAACAAATGAACCAGGATAAAGACCATATAGTAGTTCTTATAACCTTCCATAAATTTGAAATTATACAAAATTAAACATTAAAAATAAATGTATTATGGCCAAATGATTGTCTTTTAGATAAAATCTTCTCCAGGAAGCATTGGGTGATTGAGAGATCATTGTCAATCTATGTATTCTGTCATTTCATGTTTCCAAACTCCCTTGCTTTCAAATCATGCCTAATGTTTTGATCAAAGGCAAGATACTCAAGAATCCTGGAACCCACTGAATCAACAACTTTTTGAATTACTCTTCTGATGAAAGTCAAGAAATTTTAAGTAGTATACTCTATACAACAGAATCTGAGTTGCCATTCTGATATTCATTCTTTTATTCTCCCTTACCAAGAAGACTTCCAAATTTTAGGTAAGTATAAGATTACATACAAAATGCACGCGAGAGGGGAATGGGAAAAAAAGAAGCAACAATGAAGATAATATTGAAAAGAGAGGAGAACTAGAGAGGGAGAAGGAGGAAAAGAAAGAAGGAAAGAAAGAGGAAAGGAAAAAATGGATAAACCTGCTGTAAATAGGGAAGGGGGAAACAGAAGGGAGGGATGGGGGAAAGGGGAGAAAACCAAGATGCATAATGTACAGGTACAAAATAACCATGCTGAATGTGACCATTATGTATACAACATACCAATACATGTTCTTGGTTAAAAAAAAAAAGCAACAAGATATATCCCATACAGGTACAAATCCCCTATGATGAATGTTATCACAATGTACATCTAAAATGTACCATTAAAATAAAATTTAAAAAAAGATTACTTACAATAAAGCTGTATTTTTTGGCTTCTTTTTGCAGTCAGATTTGACCATATTCTTAAATTTCACCCAACAACACTAAGCAGAAACTTTTTACAAGAATTTCCAAGCCATCTCCTTCCAACACATTAAACACAGGTCTTCTTTATTTTTTAAATCTCTTCTACCATATTGTTACCTAGACTATAGATGTGATGCCTGGACCTTTAGCAGCTACCCTGGACAACAAAGGCAAGGTTCATACCTCAGGATAGTGGAACAGAGAAACAGAAGAATCTCATTTAAAAGGGCTTTTGTACAACCTGTAATATCTACTTGGAGTGAATATTTTATATGAGAGAAAAATAAATTTCTATTTTGTTTAAGTCACAGCTAATTTGAGTTTTATTATTCATCACTAAACAGTAATTTTTTTTTAAAAAAAGACAAAGTGCTGAAGTCTGAGTTAAACTCAAAACTTCTATGAAGTTTTGGGATTTGGTTCACTTCATGAAGGTAAATCCCATCAAAAAATCCCCTCAGAAGCTAGCAGTTTCAATATGTTTTTAGCTGATGCCTAATTTTAGAATGAATGTAAAAGATTCTTTTTATTAGAAAAAATTCAAAATGTTGCTTAAAGCAGCTATAGAAATTCATCCCATTTTGGTAGGGCTTCGTTCATTGTAACTTGTCACAAAGATCACAATAAATTTATTTCATTCCTTTTAGGTTATTTGTCAAAAAGAGTATGGTACTTGTCTTGTCCTCCAGTTTGTTAAAATTACAGAGAGGATTTCGTTTGTTTGCTTGCTTCTAGGATATTCTTTATTAATGAATCATAAAGAAAGATAAATAAGACAATTATACTAGAACAAAAAACTCTAAAATTCCACTGGTTTAAAATGACAAAGGTTTATTTCAGGTCAGCAAGAGGCACTGTTCCAAATCTTTTTTTATTTAGGCTGGAATTATGACCTATTGCCCATTGATTCTTAAAGACGTCCATTCAAGAAGGAGACATAGTCTTTCCTTTCACCTTTCATTAGCTACGGTCTTGTCTCCAGTAGGAAGCATAACCCTACTTAGCACACAGGATGAATATCCCAGGATTACCGGTGAATACCAATAACTACCTACCAGACGTAGTATTTCTTTTTTTTTTTTAAACCAAGAACATGTATTGGTACATTGTACATACAATGGTCACATTCATTACGTTTATTCTGTACCTATACATGGTGCATCTTGGTTCTCCCCCCTCTCCCCCGCCCCTTCCCTTTCCTCCCTCCCTCCCTATTTACAGCAGGTTCATTCATCATTTTCCATATTTTCCCTTTCCCCTCTCTTTCCCCTGTTGCCTTTCTACTTTTCCCCTTCTTTCTTTCTAGTACTCCTCTCCGCTGCACATCATCCTCCTTTTATATAATATCTATTACACCTCTTCGTCCTTATTTACAGTTATGGTTTCTCCTATCAGAGAAACAATTCGATGTGTGCTCATCAGTGTCTGATTTATTTCACTTAAGAGTATGTTCTAAAGAAACATCCATTTGTATATGAATGACTCTAGTTTATCCTTTTTTATGGCAGTGTAGTACTCCATTGTGTAGAAAAACCACATTTTCTTTAGCCATTCGTTGGTTGTTGGGCATTTAGGTTGTTTCCAAGACTTAGCTATTACAAATTGTGTTGCTATGAACATGGTGGTGCATACGTCCTTGTGGTATGACGATTTT
>PVJO010034439.1:0-10950 GCA_004026905.1 Hystrix cristata | reverse complement strand
AGAAGGGAAAAGAGGGATAGAAAAAGGAAAGGGAAGTCATGGAGAAATGTGAATGTACCTGCTGTAAATAGGGAAGGGACTAGAAGGGAGGGGCGGGGAAGAAGGGGGAGAACCAAGATACACCATGTACAGGTACAAAATAAATGTGATGAATGTAACAATTATATGTACATTGTACCAATACATGTTCTTGGTTAAAAAATAAAAAAAATTAAAAAAAAGAATTATACCTAATGAAAATACACACACACACACACATATGGACATATATGCATATATTAATATGTGCATCCATAAAGAGATACATATATGAATGTATATATGGATTATACTTCAATTCATATATAGGTTTGTATGTCAGTCACGTATTTGTTCACTTTGCTGTTTCTAATATACATATTGTGAAACAAACTCCCACTCACCCACATAATTATGTACACATTTCACTTTGAAATTGTATTTTTTCTGACACAGACCATGTCAAGCAAGCAAATAGCTAAAATATAAATGGATGCATGTCTTTTCCTTTACCTCTTGTTATTTTTGCCCATTTTTATTTTTAAATTTACTTTATTTTAGGTTTTTTGAGCTTGTATCAATTTTATTTTTCCTTTCGGCCATTTTCCTCATTTTTAATCCTGGATGGTACTACACTGTCCTCATGCAGCGACATGGGACTCAGGACAGAAAAAGGAGGAAGAATGCTTCATGATAATTCCCCGCACCATTTATAATAACGCACAGCCAATTTATTTGGATTTATTTTGTTTGTGTGACATTAACATATTTAACAATATATTGTAGGAAATGCTTAGAGAAGAATAGGAACGTTCAGAATTATTCTTTCTTTAAAGCTGTAGGATAACTGACAAGAATTAAAAAGTCAAAGTTAACTTATTCCAAGCTTCATAAATTACTTATGTTTCTAACAGCCAAAGAACTCTTTACATACCTAAAAATGCTGAATCTTGGTAAGAAAAGCAAGCATCTGGTGTTCTAGCTTCAAGATCTGTGATGATCTGTCTTGCCCTTCCCACTGTCCGTCCTCAGCTCCATAGTACTGAAAGCAGCAGGCTTCACGGAGTATTTGAGAAAACGAGCAGTCTAGCTATTTCTAGAGGGACAAAGCAGTTACAAGCTACCAGAAAGCACCTCAGCAAGTGAACTGTCATTATTTGATGCACTTGGGCATTTCAAGGAAATTCCTCACTCACAGAACCTGAA
The DNA here is from genome assembly GCA_004026905.1 of Hystrix cristata. Lineage (NCBI taxonomy): Eukaryota > Metazoa > Chordata > Mammalia > Rodentia > Hystricidae > Hystrix > Hystrix cristata. Next base: position 9,726 of record PVJO010034439.1, on the reverse strand, counting down.
TGTATTTAAGTTAATTCAGAGCTGATTTGGTGTGTGCAGACCTATTATGACTATATTTTTCTAAAACAATCAGAGCCTGACAAGAAATTTTAAATGAAAATCTAGAAAAGACTTCTAGGGTCTTTGGGAAATTCCAGCACATTTCTGAGACTCTCAAAGGTCATGTACGTTTTCATGACTGTGATGCTGACAAAGACCTCAAAAGACCCTAATCGGACCTATAGCTTCTCTTGAGGATTTCCACATGTGAGAAGTGCAAGAAAAGACAGCCAGAAGTGGCTGCAATGTGAAAGACATGCCAAAACGCACATTCTTTCACACACACACCCACACACACCCACACACACACACACACACACACACACACACCCTACTTAGGCAAAGGCCAGGAACATATTGTTTCAAAGTCATTTATGGAAATCTCTGTTCAAACATTATCTGGTCACTACACTAATTTAGCACAGAGTGTAGAGACCATCTATGACAAAGAATAAAGAATTTCATAATTAATTTCAGAAATTCATTAAACAAACAAGGGGACAGAAACATTACAATAATAGTAATAAAATGAAAATTCCATTTTAAATGCTTGTAGAACCAACCAGGCAGGATATCAGCAGGGAAAGCCAAACCCTGACTAATACTATAACCCAGCTACATCTAATAGACGTATAAAGAACTTTCCACTCAAGAGCAATAACAGTCCAGATTTCTCTCAAGTGCGTATGGGACATTCTGCATGATAAATTGTATATAAGGCTGATAGAGGCTTCAAATAATTTTAAATTGAATGAAATTGTACACATTGTTTTCTCTGATAAAAATGAAATGTAATTAGAAGTAAGAGAAGAGTATTTATGAAATTCATAAATTTGTGGAAATTGAAAACCATACTCCTACATAACAAATGAATCAAATCTCCATATATCATACAAATAAGTTTTACCAGTGCGTTATTACAAAATTCCAGTCAAGATTCACAAGTATTTTGGGGACATTTAATAGATTTAAAGTTTGATTACTATAGGAAGTTATTTTAAAAAGATAAATTTTTCCAATTTCATCTTATGATTTAGGTACTTTTTGATGTTATTCAATAAGCTAGATGTTCTAAGCAGATCACTGGAACTTGAGGCAATGCTTGGTAACAGAACTTATGATAATAAAAAAGAATTAATATAGTTTTTAACATTTGAATGACAAATACAGGTAGTGAAGTACCTAAAGTATTTTGATAGATATTTGACTATTTAGTAACATATTCAACTAAATGATTAGAATTCAAATTAGTCGAATGTTGCATTTACTTACTCCCTTTAAAGGGACATTTAGCAATAAGATACCGAATTGTTGTAGTTTGATAATAGGGTGATTTTTTAAAACACTCACAAACCATTTCAGTTATTTCAAGCTTTTGCATGTATTTTGAATAAAAATTATGAGGTCTTAAAGAAGCCGTTATCTTTTCTTAATATTCTAAAGTACTTATATGAATAAATCAGCATGATACTTCTTTCCTGAAAGCAATAAAGAAATAAATTGATTTTGACTCAAATCATTACATTTACCATTCTTTGAGTAGTACATTTGTTTCAACAATTTCATGGTTTTCAAACAAGAGATTTGTAATTGGAAAATTCCTCTGTCTTTAAATATATCATTCTTGTACAAGGCATACATTTTAATTGTAAAAGATGCAATTCTGGCCAGGCAGGGTCAGACACGCAGATCACACACACCTGTAATTCCTGCACTCAGGATGCTGAGACAGAAGTATCACTGCGGGTTCAAGGGCAGCATGGGCTACATGGCAAGAGCTTGTCTCAAAAAGCAAAACAAAAAAACGCATTTCTGCTTTTAATAGTTATACTTAGTGGTCAGTATGACAGATAACCTTAATATTTTATTTTAAAAAACTATTATTTCCTCAGTAAAGGAAAAGATGTAATACAAGAATAGAAAACAGACAAAACAACACTCTACATCAAGGACAGGTGATAAAGGAATGTACTTAGTCAACAATTGGGAAAAAGGGTATTTTAAGTATTATGTTAATATTTTACATGTACAAAAAAGGAAAATATATTATCTTTGGCCTAAAGTATTAAAATATTAATGTACTACATAAATATATTAGTAAAAACACATTTAGTGCTTTTTTGGTCACTTTCTTGTGTTGAATACAAACTCGAATGAAATAGTAGATAAGCCAGGGATAGCAATTTTTATTAGGTAAGATGCAATAATAAAACAACATGGGGCTGGAGATTTAGCTCAGTGGTTAAAGTGCTCGCCTTGCAAACAGAAGGCCCTGAATTCGATTCCTGGCACAAAAAAAAAAAAAAAACATGAATTTTTTAATATTTTTTAATCTTTGATTCGCAATCAAGATTACTGAGAAAATGAACAGGGGAATAAAGAACTATCTAGTTTAAAGATAAACTATGTCATCACTACTGACAGTGTGATTAATAAGAAATGTTTTGCTTCACTAATAGCCTTTTTGCTGGAAAAAAAATAATGTAGTTTATATATGGTTTTGGCATATATGTGAATATTAAGTACTACCTGGATTATCAATTGTCAAAATGAAATTTGTTAAATAGGTTTACAAGTTGAAGGTAACAGTTTACTTGGCTCTGGAATAACTGAGAAATAAGCACAATGTATTTTTCAAAACTTGCAGCTTTCAGAAAGTTCTGCCTGTGACAGGTGAAGAATATATTTGAAGATTTGAATGATATCAATGGAACATTTTAGGAGGCAAACACTTATATGACACTTCTGTGTAATGTACTGCAAGCATGTGGAACAATCTCCAGGTATTGATGTAGCAAATTGACTAAAAACGACTCCTCACTTTTTCTAATTGGTGCAACACTCAAGCCCCAGATTCCTGAAAATATTTGAAAGAAAGCTCAGCTTTCATCTCTTCAGTCTAGAGGATGAATTAAAGCATCACTTCCTTTATGCCGCAATTGAGTGTCCTGTCTGCAGGTTTGTGCTATTGTGTTTTTGTGAAAAGACCACTTTGAAGAGTTTCGAGAGCTCCTTTGATTTAGTTTCTAGACAAACTCCTAAAAAGTATCTTCGGCAAATTATAATTTATATCTCTTTGCTTACTCCCAAAGAAATGAGTCGGTCATTTGGATTATTATTTCTTCATTTCTGCTGGCATTCAGCGATGGAGCTCGGTTCTTCATTTCTAGCTCTGAAGACTAAGCACTTAACAGAGCTTGAAATATGAGCTCCTAAGAGCCCTCTTGAAATCTCACCTCACACACTGTAGCGTGGTCAAGCTAGTGCGAAGCGCCCCGACGTACAGGAACACCGTCAAAAGACTGAAGTAAGCCGGTAGTAAGGATTCGATATATTAGCAAGTAACATAAGCACGACTCACTGCAACATAATTTATTTAATAATTTAAATGCTCGTTTAGGAAGTCATATTAAGGTCTGAAAACACAGAGGGGAAAGACTCTTCAAATCTGTAAGAGAGAAGACTCAGTCACAAAACTTACATTAGTGAATTTCTCAACATTCAGAAGATGTTGTAAGGATTCGCTCTCTCGAAACTCATATTCTATGTCCTCTTCTTTGGCTCAATTCTTGCTATTTGCCTTCTTTCTAATTATCCACTTTCCTTTGATCCCGTTATGATTTCTAAGCAATTCCATTTGTCTTTGGCTTCCTTTTCTAGTCACCCTATTATTTTCTAGCATATTTCAAATTTATTTGATGGCTCTTTAACTGTTACTAATTATAAAAACCTGCCAGGAAGTTGAGGAAACTAATAATTTCTATAATTTAAAAAAATGGTTTTATTGAATTATATCTCCAATACATGTCTTGTCCTCTCACTGACTATAGCTTTTCTGTCTTATTGAAAGAAAATGCTACTTTTAAGTTACATAAATTAATTTTACCTTGGTGCAAGCTTACACTTTGAAAACAAGTTATTTTGCCACCATTTGTAAACTTGGGAATGTGTAAACAAAGCATAATATACAATAGAGGAAATATATATAAGGTAAACATTATTTATGTGTAAATACTTACGTTTGTACTTGTATTTGCAGGTATATAAACATAGTGTTTAAAAATGTATATATTATCTTACATATAATATTTTAAAATGTTATTTAACGTCTTCATTATTGTTTCACTACCTCTAAATTTTGAACTATCAATAAAGAAAATAAATCTTCATGAATGTCTGAGGAACAATTGATATTCTTCAAAAGAGATGCTTGTGTTATTTATTGACAATGGGAGTATTATTAGTGGATCGATTCAGTGTTTAATTCACCACATACTTTTATTCATGAACTAAGAAATAAGTTAAATTATAAAGATTTTTATAAACTATTTGTACAAATATATATTATTAATTTTAAAGTATGATTTTTCTTTTCCAAATATGTAGGTAAGAATCAGCTGAAAGCTTAAAATGAAATGCAAATCTCTCCTGCTGGAAAGGATTAATTCTATTTAATTCTGCCTCAGATAACTTTCTGGAATAAATTTTGTACTATGTTAGAAAATTTGTTGAATGTGTCATTTGGCATTTACTCTCTTAAAAATTGGGGCTTTAAACTCATAACACTAGCCTTTCTATTTCTTTTCATATACATTGAGTTTTTTTCTAGAAAAGAAAGCAAATGATATTTGCAACACCTAATATAACTGTTCTTGTGAACATATGTATATATTGACCTGGGACAAGCTGTATAAATTTAGATGTTAATGTTTAAGCAAGTTTCAAAAATAGATGCTGCTTTAAATAATATTTTTAGCATCTGTATTTGTAATGGACAACAATGAGCTGAATAGTGCTTTTCTTTCAATCTGCTTGTCCACAGGAAACACAATTTCCTTAACTGGTTGTGCATAAGAAATAACCAGTTCTGAGTCTTCTTTGATTCTGCCCAGCTGGCATGGTGTACTTTGTGCAATGCAAGGGAATTCCCAATACAGAATATGAGAATAACATTTCTGTTCAGAACCACTGAATAGTACACTTTTGTATGTTTAAATTAATATGCATGAAACAATATCTTCACAAATAATATCTGACATTACTTAAAATTATATTTGCATATAAAAGAAATAATCTATTAAAACAATGCCATACTTTGTATTTGTCAAAGATTTCAAAAATCAAGAAGTTACAAGACTTTAAAAAGCTTCAGAAATTATTCGAAGCCCAAATATTATCCTTACCTTGAGTGTTCTCCTATAACTTTTTAGCCTATTCTTATATATCATTTCCCTCTTTCTCTGATTTTTGAGAATGTGTATTTTTCTTCTCTTTTACATCCTTCATGTGTACCTAATCTGGTATCAGGTCACTCAGTAATATATCTTCATATTCATGTAGGTCTCATTTTTAGTAAGTAGCTATTAGTTCCTCATGCAAGATTAATGACCCCAAATTCAGCTTTAAAAAGAACATGCTGGATGGTGTTAAGATACTCTGGCCTGATATGCAAATTGAACAAAGTTTAGCCACTTTTGTGGATTAGGTGAGAATAAATTCATAAACACACATATAAATAAAACACATTTTATGGCTTTTACTATTTTAAAAATATACAATGTAATACATTTTAAACTTGACCTCTTTTTAGTCAGAGTATAAATATACATAGAATGAGAGACTATGTCATAAGAGTTTTTTTTCCACATCTTTGACACACATTCCTTTTAATTACATAACTTCCAACCAACTCGTCTAACATTGAAAATATGAAGCAACTTTTTGAAAGTAATAAAAAATATAGGCTTACATGTAAGATTATATGTTTGAAAGTCACTCAAGGGGCTGGGGATTTAGCTAAGTGGTTAGAATGCTTGCCTTGCAAACACAAGGCCCTGAGTTCAATCTCCAGCACCAAAAAAATAAAAAATAAATAAATAAATAAATAAAAGTCACTCAAGAATCCGGAATAACTACTTTATCATTCATGTTCATTAAAACACCTCTTAATTAAGATAGTTCATTAAAATTCACAAATTTTCATGACTTTGAATGACATCATTCTTCTTAATTGAAACTTTTGTTGAACTAGTTTTTCCAAAAGAATAACTTTACTTGAATCTGTTATACATGCCTATAATCTTTTTATATGGAAGACATTAATCATAAAATATAAACACAAAAGTTAGTTACAACCTTCAAATTATGATTTCAATAATTAGTACCTTTAAAAGCAATTTAGTTACATAAAATTTATTTTATAGGTGTCTTTTCTAGTAATTTTCTGCTTTCTATTACTAAGGGTGAAACATACAGCATGAATTTTTGAAAATAATTAAATGACAAGTTGCATCCTTCCTAGTAAAGGTTCTTAGTACCTAGATGTGTGTAAATCATTACTTTGATTTTACTGAAAAAATGGGGCACTAAGAAGAATTCAGTGAACACAGAGAAACATATTCATATTTTATGCATTTGCATCTATATCTCCATGTCTCTGAATCAATGTATCTATGCATCTAAGTAACTATAGATGCATGTTTGTTTAATTGTCAACTATTTGAAGCCTACAAACATTTTGATGAATTGAGGCAAGTTCTCAAACATTGCAATATGTTAAAGAGGTCAGTAAAAGCATTTTAAATTGACTAATAATGAGAACTACATGAATAATCAACAAATGTTCGATTACAGTAATAGAACCCTGTTAGTACAAAATTGTCTATTTTAATGTAATTACTGACATGTAACCAGTTTCTTTTTTGTGACTCGGATGCTGCTAGAATTTGAGAACCACTAGAATATAATCCCTACATTTCTTTTTCCAGATGTAACAATGTACAGAAGAAAGATTTGAAATCTGTCTTCCTATAGCCTCATCAACCCTGGTTCCTTTTTTAATTTTTATTTTTTATTAGTACATGTTTGTAATACATAATGATCATATTCCTAGCGTGGAGTTGGTACTTGTGCATAACACAAATTAATTATTTTTTATTCCTTTCCACTTCTCTTCCTTCCTTCTTTTGGTGCCCTTCTCATTTTCAAAAGATTTCTCTATTTCCTATTATTCAACTTTTATTTTGATTTTTATTTATATTTGTGGATTTCTCTTTTAAGAAACACCATGGGATATTTAACCTTGTGTGTCTGATTTGTTTCACTTAAAAATATGGTCTTAAAGGGCATCTATTTTCCTACAAATGACTCAAGTCTGTCCTTCTTTAAGGCAGAATAATTCTCCTGTACTCAATGGCAGAAAAAGAATAAAAGAAGAAACAATTTAAGGAGTAAAATATATCTGGAGAGATTTGTTTTTTGTTTCCTTATCATTTGCTCCTTTAAAGTTACTTGGGGAAATCATAATCAGAAACATTATCAAAAACTTTATTCTTGTTATTTTAGTGTTTAGTTTAATAATTTTTCTTTCCACTGTCCGTATTCCTGATTTCATTCGTTACCTATTTCAAAGCTTCCCATTTTACTTTGTCTGCATTTTGAAATATAATTAATTGTTTCCTGATTTCAAAACTATTTTTCTTCTAATATAATTCCAGTTTCTTAGTGAAAACTAACTGGCAATATAACACAGCGCACAGTAATTTCCTCTATAGATATCTTAGACTATTTCTACCAATACTTCGTTGATGTTGATTTGGGAGGATAATACTAAAACTCTTTTGAGAAAGTGGTTACCAACTCCTGAAAAGAAAAAAAAAAAAAAGTAATGTAAGGGGGTCATAACAAGAGGATCATTTGAGATTTTATTCAGACTTTATCTAACTGTATTAATTTTATAAGGCTCCCATGGGAGAATTTCACAAAGTGCTTAAACCACAGAAATCCATTTTCTCACAGTTCTGGACACTGAACATCCAATATCTTGATGTCTGTAATTCTGGTTTCTTCCAAGGTTTGTCTCTCTGGGATGTACATGACTGCTTTTTGGCTGTGTCCTCACATGGTCTTTCCTCACCCTGTGTGTTCCATGTGTCTTCATTTTGTGTTCTTAGAAATAATTCAATCATGTTAGATTAAACTCTACCCCAGTCACCTCATTTTTTTCTTAATTACCTCTTTAAAGACTCTATATGCAAGTACAGTCCTATTTCAAGTGGTGGTGGGAGTTAGGACCTACACAAAGTTAAAGGTGAACACACAGTGTAGCCCATAGTGTTTACGTTCTTACATACAAATAAATAATGTTCAAACTTTACTTAATTGGGTTTTAAATGTATATTAAGTGTAATTAAAATCCGCAATTATTATCAAGTAATAAAATATGTTATTTTAATAATAGGAATTATTTCTTGTGGATATTGTGCTTTTCTTCTAATTTGTTATTGTCTTTTATCACGTTACCTGATATACAGGAAATCTTCAATATTTGACAGTTGAATGTATGAATGAAAAACTGAATCAGCACATGAGTGACAAATGAAAAACTTAGTAATTATACTAACTCTTACAGTGTTGGTACAGTAAACAAACTGATACATATATTAATTGTGGAGTAAGTTTATAGTAGGTATTAAGATTATTTTAACTTTTCTACCAATACAAACATGGTTCAGATGTACTGCTTTCATAAATTTAAGTAATTTGGTCCTGCTCTGATTACTGTATTCTGGCTGCACTCCCTCAGCACTTGTGAACTGAATTTAAACCATATGTTTGCTCACATCTGCCGGTTTGCTACTTCAAGAAAATATTAAAACCCAGATGTAGGTATGTTTTGTCAATGCAAATTAATTTGAGTGAGCATCAAGGCCAGAAGCTGTACTTTTACTTCTTCCATATAACATTTATATAGATTTTCTATACGTGGTGGTAACCCAATAAATTTCTTGCTAAATAATGCATCTCCTATTCATTACTCCCTCGCTGATATTTTTTTGTCTTTTGCTGTCTGCAAGTTGAGGTGTACATTTCAATTAGAGCTCCACTTACTGCAAAGACAGATTTGTCACAGAAAGCTGAATAAGCAATTTATCATATTGTTTTTCATGAAGCCATAAAACAGTATTTCAAATTCAGTTATATTTGGGGATTACTCTGCCATATCCTAAAATTCATAAAACGCAACATGCGCATGCATAACAAATGAGGTACGTTTCAAAAATGAAGATGATGTGGTACGAGGTTTGTAAATCAATTTGGGAAGCGCTTTGGGATAAAGGCACAATAAAATAGATACAGGTTACAGAAGAATGCATGTATGATGCACAAATACAGTCTCCTGTCTGCGAAGTGCGAAACCCATGATAAACCCCAGGTCAGAGTTTAAAACTGCTTTCATTGATGTAATACAAAGACATGTTTAGATAGAAAGTGATTCTTGATGTGATTACACAGATTCCTTAACTTTGGTTTCTGTTTTCTCCTTACGTGACTGTGACTTGACTAAACTAAATGCCTTCTCAATTTTTTTTTCCCCCCTTTGGAAGGCTGGTTCTGATTTCCTGAGGTGTAAGTTGGACTCTCCTCATTTGTCTTCATCTCGGCATATAATTTTTATTATATCTTTTATGCATGAGAAAGCTAAATAGAATTATATATGCATATAACCCTATACTATTTATATCATATACATGAAAACCTATAAACTAAAGTAAGTGATATACTTTGAGTTTAGTGCTGATATTAAAAAATACAACCATTCTTCAGAAAATATTTAAAAGGAATGGTATCTTGTGCAGTTTCAAGCAGCATAAAAAGGCTAACTCAGTAAGGTACTGTATTCATTAT
>PVJO010034438.1:0-10898 GCA_004026905.1 Hystrix cristata | reverse complement strand
TGTATAATTAGTAATGTTTACATTTGCATACAACGTTATTAATATATTATGATTTACATTTGCTTTTTAAACTCTAATTCTCAGAGAAATTTCATGTTAAAATATTTTGCAGATAATTCTTTTAAAAAATTGTATCAGGTAGGCATGATTATATCTTTCTAATCTAAAATGTGCTACAATGGAAGTAAAGAGCATGTTATAAAGTGTATAATAAAATATATAGTATATAATAAACTTACTTTAAAAACATACTCAGAAACCAAATCAAGTCTTTGAAGATAAAGTTAATTTTTCAAGAATTACCAGAAATGTACCTAACAAACAATTTTGTTATTAAGTGTAAGCATTCAAATATGGCTATTTCATGGCTAAAGATTAATATTCACTCTAAACATTATGTAACTTTGCCAAGTCAAAATTTCTATTGGAAATATAACTTGGGAATTGCCCATTAGTGGGATAATTAATTCCTTTAAAATAATATAAATTATTGTTATTAATTTTGAATTTCTGGCACTATGAAAATAAGAAATGGACTCATTATTTTCCCTTTTATAATAATAATGGTAATAATAATGAAATAGTACCGATCTTGCATGCTCTGCTGGGACACAGCTTTCATTTGTCAAATCTTTGGCCATTTCTAAAAATTCATTTCTAGAACTGCTCACGCTGCCAAAAAACACTTTCTCAGCTATGAAATATAGAAATATATTAAATGATATGATTTTCAAATACTCAATACAAATAACATCAGAAGGGTATGGCACGATTCCAAATGGATATTTTATAAAAGCGAACTCATTGAAAAAAGGATGCAGGAATCTTGGTACTCGTGGAATAAATCCTGAGTCTCAGGAGAGTTTCTCTGAGTGACTTTATTTCAGATGTTTCTGAATTAAAAAAAAAAAAAAAACTAATACTTTTATTTACTTTTGCTCAAAAACATCAAAACAATAGGAGTCAATGACACAAGGAAAAAGTTAGAGGTACATGTTGCTATTTGGATTAAGAAAAGCAGCAGATCAGCAGATGAAAATAAAGCATCTAAATATCATTTTATATTGCGCTTTTCACAAAAAAATTCTTTTCCAGAATGCTCCAATATGGGAGCCAAAAATAAACATATATCTGTCCTTTACATGTACTGAGTGTTATCCAACTGCCTTTATCATTTTTCTGTATTTACACAATCATATTTAAACAGTTTGGAGTTATTGTAAACATATTTAGCAATTAATGATTTCAACACTCATATTTTTGTTAGACAGTTTTTGTAAGTGATCTCTATTCTGTTAAATCCTGAAGAACTTTCCTTCAAATTAAAAAAAATAAATTAAATAAACAAATCTTTATTATTGGAAATGAGTGATTCCACAATTAGTAGGTTTAAAATTTCCTGCTTATTCACAATATTATCTGTGCCGTTTTCATATCTGCAAACCTCATGTGGAATCAGTCCTAGAGAGTATATAGAGAGTAGATTGATGGCCAATTAATTATTCATTTTTTACAAGTATCTTTCCAAGCACAGCTATCAAGCAAATTCCTTGCAATCATTCAAACTACTGGCAAAACATGGAGAAGGAAAAATTTCCTCTGGAGATGATAAAGCAAAGCAATGAAATATTTTAACAACTGATACTCTTCAAAATATTGAAAAAGCAAAAACAAATTAATAACAAAGAAAAATTCTTAAATAAAACAATAACAGATTAAAACTAAACTATATACAATAAGCAGAAAATTAAAACTAGTCCTTCAAAAAATAAAGTTAAGGTAGATGGAATTCTGTAAAATATATTACTTTATTAAGAAAAAAAGCAGAAGTGCACAATACTATTACACGGGGAAATTATATATGTATATGATATCAAAATAACTTTAAGGAAAAAAGTTCTGTTTGATTTTATGCAAGTGACTTTTAAAATATAAATTTACCAGGAAAATACAATTATTTAGAATGATCCCTAAACGAAGATTTTTCTCTCAACAAAGGAATTACCACTGAAGAAATTCAAAATTCTGTTGCACAGTTAATTTAAGAAGTATTGACTAAAATAAAGAGAAAATATTTTAAAAATATAAACAAGAACTTCAAAATTATTGAATCGGGAATGGACAATGGACAGTATGAAGTAGAAGAGGAAGATTATCTCTTTTTGCCAGGGGAGTATCTCTTTTAAAGCATCATATGTAATTTTGAAATACTCAATTTTTCACTAAAATTTATTGCAAACATTTTAAAGTGCATTATCAAATAAAAGCAAATCATAGTGATAGTTATATTTATTTTTACATCTTAATGTATCAAATATTAATAAACTTAGTCAACCCTAGTGTTCTAAAGTTAGGATGGAAGAATTGTATAAGTGCTTTCCCTAAAAATCAAGTCACTTGAAAAAAAATTATCAAAATCTGTGAATTATTTTAATCTATCACTTCTACTTAAAATTCACAGATATTGTGACAAAACATTAACTTGAGTTATTGTTAATATAATTTTAAAATAATATTAAAATAGGCAAAAATCTTGCATGCCTCACAATGGCAAAAACATGTAATCAGATACTTAACAAATACCTTAATTTGAGAAGATTTTAAATCTCTTTGTAAATGCTATCATGTAGTAGGTTTTCTTTATTGTTTGGATCTTTCATTCAGGATTATGAGATATTCACTTCATTACAACTAGCTATAGAACATTATTTCAACTTTTAGACCAATCTATGTTGCAAATACATTGAAATTTGCCTATCACTTAATTTCTAATTAGTTCACTGTTGATGATATTTACCTTGTTTTGTGTGTGTTACCATATGTGTGTGTGTGTATACACACACACACATACACACATTGTATCATGCATATTCCCTTGTACAATTTGCATACATTTCTGCTTTGCATACATATCTGATATAAAATTACTAGGCCATGAGACATGTATTCATTCAAATTTAGTACAAAACACCAAGCAACTTTTTTAAAGCAGCAGTAACAATTTAAATTCTTGGAGTGCACCACAGAACCAATTTGCACCCCTCCTCCAATCTTCACCTACTCTAAGTATCAGCAGACTCCTAATTAATTCTGTGGACTAAGTGTTACCTGTCTGTGGTTTTAGCTCATATGATTGTGAAACTAAGGAGATTGAATGGTTTTTGTCATTTTAGTGGTTTTTCTCTGAGTGTTCTGTGCCTTTTTTTTTAAGTTGACTGTCATCACGTAATTAAAGAGTCTCTGTATGTATTATCAACATAAGACCAATTTTAGGTCTATGTCTTATGAATATCTTCTCCAACTCTTTCACAGATTTTTCAAACTCATGATGATGCCTTTTGACAAGACTTTCTCAATTAATGATAACAGCCTTAATATCTCTCTGATCCCTTTATGTAGATCTTATTTTTAATAGTTTTACTTAGCTTTTGTAGGGTTCCCACCTGGATAATTGGTCTCAGTTACCACTTAGCAACTACCACTCTAAGTGTCTTAAAGTATAATTCCCTTGGTCTGCATGAGTAGAGTATCTTCCTAACACTTACTTCAGTATGTGACAAATTATAATCCTCATTTATCTGATAATAAAGAATCTCCTTTTTGAAGAGAGATAAGAAAAAAGTGGGAATCTCCTCAATGAGATTAAAAAATAGTCAAATGTTTATCAAAAAAACATGTAATAATATTTTAGCTCAATTATTCAATAATATGTTATATATAAATATGAGAATATTTAAGGAATACATTTAAGTTGTAAGTATTAGCCTGGGGATAGAATCCATCATAAGATATTTGATATTCAAGAAATAACATTAAGAGTCTATGAACTAAGTTGTCTTCTTTTCTTGTTTCATCTGAATCCTTATTCCTAATTATAGTTAATTTTAAAGAGCTGGGTCTCCCTGCTGACAGTCTTCAGCCGCTTCCATGGCTTCACACATCTTTAGAGCAGGTGGACTACTGGAAGGGCTATGATTAATTTCCTTAGTTAGAAAAGCTCATGGCTAACATTTCAAAGACATTTTTAATATTTATTAAATAAACTAAATGCTAACAATTATACAGCAGAAGAAGAAAGCCAACAGGGAATTACTGAGACTTTGCTGGGTGTTTGCCACTTACTTGGAAATGTTGATAGAGAACCTTAGCAGCAAAGTCTGAAGATATAACCTGAAATATTTTTCAGGCATCCAGCTTCTGTATTTCTTAGAGACTAAATAATGCCATAATGGTTTTCTAAGAAATAAACCTTATAGAGAATTTGGCAGAATGTTTCGAAGGCAGGCTGAAATCAGTTGATGAAGACAAAGAACTGAAAGCCATTCTGAAATACTTCAAAAGAGCGTTCACACATGTCATCATCATCATCAAATATATAAGATTGCTTTTTGACAGTTAAATGCACACTATGCCCTTAAAACAAATCTGACAGTGTTCCCAAGAGCTGACAAATTCCTAAGCGAATGATGCCATCGAATGATAACAGTTATGGAGTATTGTGCTTTAAAGTCTTTGATGATATCCAGTATCTTTTACATGTAATTTAACCTCGCTGAGAGCTATGAGATTTAGCCTTTTTATCCTTGTTTTTTAATGGTTTTATTTTGTAAGAGAAATTCAACCCTGGACATTTATCCCCCAGCCATCAACTCATCTCAAAAACACACAGTTCCGATAACTCAGTCGTCTAAGAGGTACTTTGACAGCAGCACATATTGGATGACACAATATATAAATAAGTAGTCATTTCCGGAGTATTACAGTGAGACTTGTACAGAGGGCATAATTAAATTCACGCAGTAATTGTTTGTTTTCATTTGGGAAATGTGAAAAGTGAAAAAAAGTGATGTGAAATCTACCTTTCAATTTCATTTCCTATGTGAATTCTATTCAGCAAAGAGTTTAACGTTTTAATTACTTTCTCCAAGCAAATATTTCTATTCCTAGACATTTTCTTAACAAAAAAATCCTTGATTTTTGAAAGCAAGATATGTTAACCAGAGAGAAAGCCAACACATTTATGATTCAAAAATCTCTTAAAAATCTAAACTGTATAATTGTTTAGTGTCTTAGTTTGTTTTGTGTTGCTATAAATAAAATACTCAAGACTCAGTGCTTTAAAATAAGATTTACTTAACTCACAGTCCTAAAGGTCCAAAAGGATGTACCCAACATTTTTTTTTTTTTCCTGAGAGCCTCGTGGTCGATAGCATCACATTGCCTGCCAGAGTCCATAAGAAGAGCTCATATGACAATAGGGGTAGCAAGAGACGAGGGAGGGGCCAGGTTCATTCTTCAGTAACAACCAACTCTGGCTGAAGATAACTCAGTCTCTGGAGACCTGACCCTCTTCTGTATGCCCTCTTCACTGTTCAGGAATTTGGAGACCTCACGACTATTTTCCACTAGGTCCTATCCCTCAAGGTTTCTACCATGTCAAGAAAACCGCACTGGGACTAAGTTTTTGCACATGAATCTTTAGGGCAAGCCATAGCCAAACCAAAACAGCAAGCAATTGCTGATTTCACTTCAACAGTTTCTGATTCCTTGCTTTCCAGTTAACACTGTATTCAAAAACATTATTAAATGGCATTGTGAAAATTAGTGATTTGGAGCAAAATGATTGATTTAAGCTCAAATGAAAATGGTTGTCTCTCCTGTACCTAATGGATTAAAAAAAAAATCCATTAAAGTGGGAAAAAAATGTAAACTGAAGATAAAGGAAAAACAAAACAAAAGGGGGGAGGGAGGAAGGTGGAAGTGGGAGGAAAGAGGAGGAAGGAGTAAAAAGGAATTACAAGGAGAATAATAACATATGGTATTTTATTTTTCGTTTTTTAAACTTTTTAAGTTTAGTTTAAGGTGTTAGAATGGGGCAAGTTTGTATTTGATAAACAATTTAAGCATTTCAATGTAATTTATATCTCAGAAATTATCAGTATAAAAACTTAGATGAAACTCTATTTTAGTTCCTTGGCAGGAAAACCTTGAACTAAAACCCTTCTTGCTAATATGGATTCTAGCTGTAAAACTGCCAAGTTTTGTATTCTGAATATTTTGTTCTGTTCTGGAATTTTTAAATAACAATCTGGAATGACATAACTATGATTTTTGGAAGTGAATGAAAAAATTTAGAAAGTTTTTACCAAAATCTTGGGCAGACGTGTTGACAGTCGCACCTTTTGAAGCAAAGAAGGAAAAGGCACTGTAAAGTATCGCGGGTTGAATTTGGTCCAGTCCACATTAGCAATGGATATTCAGTAACATGGTGGGATACGAGAGGACAAAAAAATAAGGGGAGGCGATTACTGAACACAGAAGAAATGTGTCTATAAATACACAGAGATGCAGAATTAAATAAATGTTTTATTTTTGATTGCTTTGTATGTTTAAAGAAAGAAGAAAATAGGACGTTTATGTAGTGAAGAGAAGTCACAAATACCAGAGAGGAGGAATTTACGTAGATTAAGGGAAGAAACAAGGAGAGAAAGTGATAGCTGTTTTGAAAGGGTTGAAAGTACAAAATGTTAGATTTCAGATGGACATAATGAAATAATGATTAGAGGATGTATTCAAAAGATGATCTGAAAGCATAAGTATATTAACAAAGTACAACCAACTATAAATATGCTCTTTAAAAAATAAGAATGCATGATTCTTTATGCATGAGTAAAAGTCAACTGTTTCTTAGCACCATTATTTATATAATAAAGGCTAATTAAACATCACACTTGGCATTCGAAAAATCTGGAGACACAGCGGGAAATAAAGAGAAAAAATAGACAATCATGTTTGTAGCCTTTGGATTAATTTCGTTAAATTCCAGCAGGACAAGAAAAATAAAAGGAAGGAACAGGAGAAATGATATTTTTATAAGATTGTTTTGGTTTTGTTGGCCGGAAAAAGAGTTATAAAATTCTTTTGACTTATAAAATTCATAATAAAAGAGTGGTAGAAATTAGTCAGTTAAAATGAAAGACAATATATATGACAAAATTGCTGTCTCTCACTAAACAGTATCAAGAATTTTCCTTTTATGTCCTTTCAGGTGAAGCTGATTTCTGTCAATGTGTAGTGCAATAATCTAATGCATGTGAGTATTCAGATCACTATTCTCTCAATGATTGGAATTTCTCAGATTAGTTTTATCTAAATTTGTCCTTTCATACTTCTTTCTGTTTTACACTGGTTGTTATGTTCTTTATTTTTATTGACAATATACTCCTATTTCAAAGGCATAAAATACTAGTGTTTGATATACCCTTTTATTTGAGATAAAGTGATTTCTCCACAGCCTTGAAGTTCTGAGATGCACTAGTAACTAAAACTCAATATTAAAAAGCAAATAAGTGAGAAAAAACTATTTATTAAATCAATTTGAATATCCTATTAATGAAACTGTTAGAAAAGTATTGTAACGCAACATTAACTCTGAAATATTTTCTCTACAAGATACAATTTTGTATTTCTGTCAATAGCTTTTTCTTCATTTTACTTGGATGGTTTTATGGTAATTATTACTTCAATTACAAGTGAAAATAGTGTATTTCTTCTTTACCTTGTTACCTCCATGCTTTTTCATCCTCTTACTAATTTTCTAAATGTGGCACCGTTCTTGCTTGCCAAAGAAATAAATGATTATCACGGAAGTACAGACGTGCCGATCAGGAGATTAACATAGTGAGTTCTTCATAAGGAAACATCTACTCAATCGTTGATGTCTGAGCATTCGATTTACATCGCCGAATGCATTTATTTCGTCAAATGGATTCGTGACCGAAGCTGTGTTACCAGCAAGCAGTATTCGTTTTCCTGAAGATTTTCAAAAGCAGAAGCAGAGAGTGCTAGTTTCCGTGCTCTCTGTAGGTGACCGAGGGGCCGAGGCACTGAAGGGAAGAGTGAGCACACGGGCCTCTTTCCCCTTTCGCTTGACGAGGTCAGTGATGGAGCTCACAAGGAGGGTTAGACTCGAGACCTGCTGGTACTTTCTCTAGTAACTTTCTACATGTCGTTTAGGAACGTGCACAGCCTCGGAGCTGTGAGATATGCTGAAGAGCCTGAGGACTTTCTTAGGATGCGTCGCGCAGAAACCGAGGCCTTCCTCACTTTACGGTTTCCCTAAGTGCACGGCGGCAATGACTAGAAATGCGTAGGTAGGTCAGCTTCTGGCTTCCTTCTGTAGCACTGGCCTGGGGAGAGTCAATCAACAATACACTCACGCGTTTCTTGGCATACAACAACAATTGTACTTTTACTTCAAAAGACAAATTTTTCTTTTAAATTAAGGCGAAATAAACCTTTCAAATTAGCCATTTTAGCAAAGGCACATTTCAAATTACAATTATACTAAGAATTACTGGTTTATTAATGTTGGTGCAAAATCCCATGTAAATCATTAAAAAAGAAAAGCAAATGTCTCACTTTTCAGGAATTCTAGCATAAATATCAAAATTACTGGAAAACACATGCCAATTTTTTCTCTTGTTACCCTCGTAGAAATAACTGTCATGGTATAATTTTTAATGCAAGGTTAAAAAAAAAAACTTTTAATATTGCTACAATTGAGGAAAAGCAAGGAAAAAGATTATGATTCAGGCTATCACCTATTATTGTTGCAAATTTAGATGAGACTCTATGACTTCATAAAAAGCATTAAATGGGGCTGAGATTGTGGCTTTATGGTAGATTGTAGCTTCATGGTACAGCACAAGCCTAGTATACACAGTGCCCTGGGTTTGATCCTGAGTGCTACCAAAAAAAAAAAAGAAAAAAAAAATGGAGAAAAATATGAAGGGATGAAATATTGTTGAAATTTTCTCTTCACTATCATTCACAACTACGTAGATTTTGGACTCTTTAATCATCAGCCCTCTTGGCTTATACTTCTTTTATGTACCTCCTAAGAGTGCATAAAGGTTTCTGGTTTTGTGTCTCCAGTGACCCCATTTGCACTATTCTTCCAGGTTACTTCTGCTATAAAAGCATCTGCTGGTCAGACAAACTCGGTTGTGGATCCTTTAGTTTTTTTCGTGATTACTGTGGTGTGATCTCCTTCCTGGGAATAAAGGAAGACATCTGTTTTGTAATTTTTGATTTTGCCCCAGGTTTTTCTGTGTTAAGACTCCAAACAGAAAGATGATATATAAGAATATTTGAACCAGGCTCTTCTCAAATAATCATTCCACTATAATTACATCTTCAACGATTACTTGTCACTTTCTGAGGATTACATTTAAGAAGGTATATGGTATACGTGGTTTATACCATATAAAATATTGGGAAAATATTTTAGTGTATGATCTTTTATTGTATTAATAATGACTGAATTGGACTTATATTATCATCTTTATTGTAATTAGTATCAGGGAGGCAGAACCCTTTATTTTGGTATATAGAATTTTATCTTAAATCATACTTTCTACAGCTACAAAAATCATATATTACCTGAAAATAAAACAGAGATTTTCAGGTAAGGATTGAAGATGATTAGTTTCTTTCATCTTAGATACTTAAATATGATTCTCAAAATGAGAATGTATAAAAGAACAATATTCGAGATTCAAATAATACTGCAAATGTGAAGACTTACTTATTATTGATCATTCTTCCCATATTATATTATTAACAAATTTATAATTTTTATTATTTATTTATTCCCTATTTGGAATAATATATTTTGGAATTATAAAAGTAGTCTTCTTGAAATTCGTCTCAATGATTTGTCAACTGAAAACAGTTTAGGAAGCAGGATTTCAGTGGTTTCGACCCATGGTTGGCTGGCTCCACTGTTTGGAGCCGGTTGTGATTCAGAACGTCATGGTGGGGGGGCAAACCTGCTCACTACATGTCAGCAGAAAACCAAGATAGAGAAAGGAAGGAGCTGGGGTTGCAATATCTTGTCTCCTTTGAGGACACATGATCAGTAACCTAAATTCTTTCTAACAGGTCCCACATCCTAAGGTCATCACTACCTCTTGGCAGCACCGCAAGCAGGCAGCCAAGGCTTAGCAGATAGACATTTGGGGAAATTTAAGACCTAAACCTTAAGGCACTGCTTGCAGAATGATGTTTTTACTCTTCTTAAAATACATAAAATTGTCCGTTAGCAGACACATCTTAAAAATTATCGAACAAAACACTATTTTATAAGATGCAGAGAGAAAGATAACCACCAGAAATAATTAAGGCTCTCTGTTGAAAATGAATTTCTTGCCCTGATATTGCTTCGCTATTAGATTTTCTATGCAGTCTCTTTCGTCTAGAGACAGAAGTGCTGTAGTATGTCTCTTTGTCAACCAAAAAAAATGGCAGTCTCCCAGATAATATATTACTGATTGCGCTGCACTTGTATTTGGGAGGATTGTACTAAAAAATACTGAACATTCTAAGAAAAAGAAAATTTAACAAAGTATTTTCAAAGAGTCCTTTGTGCTAAAACCACTTAATTAGAATTTTTAGAATTCTGAAAATAAAAAATACATTTAAATCAAATCATGGCCATGAGCACAAATTGATAAAAATGACCTACACACAACAAGCCATTCTGTGGGATATAAAGAAATCAAGCAGGATTTCTCCCTTGGTGTAAACAGCACAGAAAACACCTTAACAGATAACCACATGGGGACTTTGCAAATACTCCCACAAATTTTAGTCATTTCCTTCAAAACGTGGTGCCTAATTCTTCTTCTCATAAGTGTAGGCTGAAATTAGTGACTTACTTCTAACAAAGAGCACAGCAGGATGACAGCCGTGACCGTGAAACCAGGACACGTAGGACGTGTGGCTGCCTCTTCCCCTTAGATCACTCACTGTAAGGGACCTTTGCGTGAAAACATTATACACTGAGGGCACTCAAGCAGCTCCTTTAGAATCTCATCTGACAAGAGACTGGCAAC
>PVJO010034437.1:0-10935 GCA_004026905.1 Hystrix cristata | reverse complement strand
GTAGCACCACATATTGATGACGAATTTTTTATTTTTAATAATCACTACAAATCCAATGATTTAAATATATTTCTCTGTTTGTTTACATATTCTTTTCCTTAATGTTTGCATCACCAGTCTTTGACTAGTAGAGGCCTCAACAAATTTTCTCTGAAGACTTTCTGACGTTACCTTAGAAGTCTTTAGAAGCTTTCTTGATATCTGGTATGACAATATGTTCCAGCTAATCTTTATTTCAAGCCATTTCTCCGAAAATATATCGTTCTATTTAATGAGATACAGAGGTCAAAATATAGATACTATGCTATTCATTTCCACTTGGTCAATTATTATTTCTAAGCCTTTTCAGTGTGTGGAGTTGATTAATATGATTTTTATAAAAGGAGATTAAATGCCTCATAAGTTAATAGAATATCAGAGACATCACAATAAAACAGTTTGTCTTATGTATAAAATCCCTCCAATTCCACTATCAAGCTGCAAGGACTCATGCATGATTTTAACCAGTCTTCAAGTTATAAATCAATATTAAAAATCAATTGACTTTTAACAGCAATGAAAAATTTAAAATTTAAATACATAAAATATTACCACTTAAAATAGCTACAAAACTCTGATATACTTTTGGATTGATTTTACACCATATATAAGACAATTATTCACTGAAAATTAAGATATTCCTGAAAGTACTTTGAATAAAATGGAAATATATGCCATTTTCATGGACTAGAAAACTCAAAAGTTTTATAATATCAATATTCTCCTTATTGGTATATAAATGCAACATGATCAATCAAAATCTCAGCTTGCTTGTTTTTGTTGAAACTGAAAATGGATACACGAATTGAAAATTAAGTGAACAGAAACAATTTTGGAAAAAAATACACTGTTAGAAGAATGGCGTGAACAAACTTCAAGATACACTATAAAGCTAGAAAATCAAGAGAATAAGGTCTTGGTGTAAAGATCACCAGGTAGATTGAGATAGCAGGTAGGAGAACCAAGAAATAGATAATTGAATAGGAAGAAAATATGAAAGAATAAAAGTATATTCATATGAAAAAAAGAACTTTCAACCTACTAAACGAAGTCTAACTGCATAATTGACCAAAATGCAAAAGCTAAAATTTCAACTTTCAAAACACATTCATCACCTTGAGGTAATGGTTTCTTGGAGAAGACATTGGTAAGTTTATTTCCAATGAAATATATTTCTCTTTCAAACACATCATTAACAAAATAAAAAGTCAAGGCACATTGCCAGAAAATATTTGTAATGCAACCTGACAAGAACTTTAATTTAGAATACATAAAAGATTCTTAGAATTAAGGAGGGTAAGGTGTGTAATACAAATTTTAAATAGGCAAAAATATTTATAAGTAGAAGCACTAAAAAAGGGGCATGTTTCATTAAAGAAGACATAAGAATGGCCAATGAATACACTAAGTATTGAGAAAATAAAATCAGAAAAATATGGACTTACCCCTAAACATACACACTAATGGCTATGCTTGACAAAAATGAAAATACTGAGTACTCAAGAAGATACATAACAAATAGAATTCTCAGAGATTGCTATGATAAATTGTATAAAAAGTTTTTTTTTTTAAATGATCAACTTTTATGAAGTTCAGTATATGCTTACCATATGAACCAGTAATTTTAGCTCTGGGTATTTACCAAAAGAAATGAAAGCATGTGTCATCCCAAATATTTGTGGATTAATATAGTGCAGTTTTACTTCAAAGATCCTCGAATGTATTCTATAGATATCTAAAAAGTGTTCCACCCAAAACAACAAAACACACATTCTTCTCAGCAGTTGTAAGATTCACTATCTGGTTATTGAGAGTTAGCTCGAATTCCCGTGTTCTAATAAAGGTCTAAGTGTCCCGGGGCGAGCCTGGTCTTCCAAGGTCTGGCTGACCTTGCAGGAACAGTCTTACTATCAACAAAGAATTTACTTTGATCTTCACTCTGGCGGCATCCCGGGTCCTAGCCAGACCAGGGTGAATGCCTGAGATAAAGTCATGCACACCCATTTCCTGGAGGGGAGCATTCCTTTGTCAGAGCATAGATAACTACAGGTGCAGCACACAGGTGCACACTCTCCCTCCTGCACTCTCTCCTCTCTCTCTCTCTCTCGCACCTGCCAAGGTTGCTGATGATTTCTTTCGCTCCTGTAGTTGATGTTTTTCGCTCATGTAGCTGATGTTTTCGCTTATGAAGCTGATGTTTTCGCTCATAGAGCTGATGTTTTTCGCTCGCGGAGCCGATGGTACTTTTTCCTGTGTGCGTCGATGGGCACTGCTGTCGGCTGCACCTCCACGGCTGCTGTTTTCTTCTCGAGCCCTGAGTGACTGCTACTCCTCTCAGCCACAGTTAAGATCTTTGCTTGAATGTATTCCCATACTGTGAGTTACTGGTGATGAGAACGGCGAACTGGTGGTATGAATTCCTAGAGTTTTTCCTTTTCTCTTACTTTCTTTATTGTTATTAAATGACTTAATTAATATTTGTGAGTGGCTTCTTGTCTCCTTCCCTGCGAATCGAGCCCTAAGACACTAAGTCCATGCACGGCGACAGCAAGCATTTACCTCCTTGCTGTTACAGCAGTAAATGGGACTTTCTCCAAAATAGGTCACATGCTGAGCTACAAAGCATGCTTAAGTAAATGCAAAAGAATCAAAATTATCCTATGCATTTTATCAGATTGTAGTGCAATAAAACTTGAAATCATTGGCAAAAGAAACCACAGAAACTGTGCAAATACATGGAAATTAAAACCCTCTTGAATAATCAATGGGTCACAGAAGAAGTCAAAGAAGAAAAGAGATAGTATCTAGAATCAAACAATTATGCCACTACAACATAACAGAACCTATGAGACACAACTAAAGCAATCCTAAAAGAGAAGTTTATACCTGTGAATACCCATATGAAAAAGAACAGAGAGTCCAAATAAATAACTTAATAATGCACCTCGAGGTCTTAGACAAATAAGAACAAGCAAAACCCAGAGTACAAGGAAGAAAATTGTGAAGGTCAGGACAGATTCAATGAAGTGTAGACTAAAAAACAGTACAAAGAATCAAAGAACTGAAGAACTGGTTCATCAAAAGAATAAACAAAATATACAAACTCCTGGCTAATCTTGCCAAAAAAGGAAAGAAAACACCCAAATAAATGCCTTTAGAAATGAAAAAGACAAATTTATAACAGACACTGAAGAAATTCAAAGGATTATTAGTAACTGCTTTGAGGAGCTGTACTTTAATAAATTGGAGAATTCAGAACAAATTTATAGAATCCTAGATACATATACATTACCAAAACTGAACAACAAGATATTGAAACCCTGAATAATCCAATAGGAGGTGATAAAACTGAGGAAGTAATTAAAAAAACAAACAAACAAACCAAAAAAAAACAAAGAAAAAAGTCTACCAATAAAGAAAAGCCCAGGTCTCAATGGACTTGCTACCAAGTTCTACAAAAAAATTTAGGGACGAGCTAACACCACTTCTCCTCAGACTCTTTAATAACATTGAAAGGAGAGGTGTATTCCCACAGACTTTCCTGGAAGCTAGCATTAACCAGCTTCCAAAACAAGCATAAGGCCCAACTAGAAAGGAGAGCCACAGGCCAATCTCTTCAATAAACATAAATGCAAAAAATCCTCAACAAGTTACTGGCAAACAAAACTCAACAAATCATCACAAAGATGATACAACATGACCAAGTAAGATTTAGCCCAGGGATATAGGGGTGGTTCAACATATGCAAATCAATAAATGTAATACATCACATAAACAGAAGCAAGTACAAGAATCAAATGACCACCTCCCTTGACACAGAAAAAGCCTTTGAGAAAATAAAACATCAAATTGAGGTAGGAATAGGAGGTGGCCTGACCTGGCTGGGAAGATGGACATGACCCTGGGGAATGGCCTTGACCTGACATTAGCCTGGGGGGCGAAATTCCAATCGCCCCTCTTCTCACAGGATGGAGAAACTCTCAAGAAAACAGAATCCAGATAAATGTGAATGGCACCATGAGCTCGCCCCTTACTTTCTCTCTTTTTCCCTTGCGCACTTGCACTCTTACCCCCTTAAACCTCTTAGCCCCCTGCTCCCTAACGCATGCTCTATCTTTAGCTCCAGCCTCCCAGGCCTTTTCAGATCCCTAACCGCAGCAACGTTATCCACTTGGCCAAACCAGTCTCCCTTTTGTTACTTAAATAAACTTCCTTAATGCCCTAAAACTCGCTCCTGCAATTCATTGCCTGCGCGAATAAAGAACCTGGAAATATACTTTCTGAATTCTCCTTTCCCTTCTACAACAAAATCATGATTAAAGTGCTGAAGAAAATAGGTATATGAGGACCTTATCTCAATCTGATAAAAGCCATTTGTGACACACCAATCACCAACATCGTATTAAATAAGGAGAAGCTGAAACTTTCCCTCTAAAATCAAGAACAAGATAAAAATTTCTGTTATCACCACCTCTGGTCAATATGGTTCTCAAAACATCAGCCAAAACAATTGGGCAAGAGGAAGAAATAAAAGGGATATTTACAGGAAATGAAGAAGTCAAATTTTTATTTTTTGATGACAGGATCCTCTACATAGGAGACTCAAAAATCTCTACTCCTAGAATTAATAACCAAATTCATTAATGTAGCAGGGTACAAAATAAACACACGAAAACAAAGGAGTTCCTGTAAACCAATAATAACTCACTGAGAAATAAATTAGGAAAACAATACCATTAATAGCATTAAGAAAAAAATGAATATTTAGGAATTACCTCACCAAGGAAGCAAAAAAACTCTACAATGAAAACTACAGTCCTCTGAGAAAGGATTTCAAAGAGGACACCAGAAAATGCAAAGATACTCCCTGTTTCTGGACAGGTAGAGCCACAGTAGTCAAAATAGCCATATTTCTAAAGCTGCTATTCAGATTTAATGCAATCCCAAAGCAAATACCAATTCTGTTCCTCACAGAACTAGAGAAAACAATCCTAATGGAACCAGAAGAGACTTAGAATAGCGTAAGTAATCTGGGCAACAAGAGCAAAACAGAAATCATCACAAACCCGGATTTAAAGTTATACTGCAAAACGAAAATGACAAATACAGCATGGTATTAGCAAAAAAAAAAAAAAAAGAAGAAGAAGACGAAGAAAAAAATAGATATGGATCAATGGAAGAGAATAGAGGATACAGAAACAACTCCAGGTGCATTCAGCTATCTGATCTTTGAAAAAGGTACCAAAAGAATATGCTGGAGGAAAGATCCTCTTTAACAAATGGTGCTGGAAGAACTGGCTGTTCACATTTAGTAGATCGAATCTAGACCCATATCTCTCACCATTTATCACATTAAACTCAAAATGGATCAAATATCTAAATGTTAAAACAAAAACAATCTGTTGGAAGATAAAGTAGGTAAACCTCTAAAAGAAATAGACCTAGGCCAGGACTTTCTGGACGGAGACACGATTGTACAAAAATAATACAGAGAATCAACAAACGAGATCTTATAAAATTAAAAAGCTGCTGCAATGCAAAGAAAAATATCAGCAGAGTGAAGAGACAGCCTACAGAATGGGAAAAATTGCTAGCAATACCTCAGGCAGAGGACTAATATCTACAACATTTAATAACTCAAAATTAGACCCTCAAAATAAAAGATCCAATCAAAAATGGATAACTGAAATGAACAGACACTTCTCAGAAGAAGAAATACAAATAGTCAAAAAGTATATAAAAAAATGTCCAACATCTCTGGCCATTAGAGAAATGCAAATTAAAACAACACTGAGATTTCATCTTACTCCACAAAAAATGGCTACCATCAAGAAATCAAATAATAACAAATGCTGGTGAGGCTATTAAGAGAAAGGAACCCTTCTACATTGTTGATGGGAATGTGAACTAGTACAACAATTGCAGAAATCAGTATGGAGAGTACTCAATACACTAAAACTAGAAATTCCATTTGACTCAGCTGTTTTTCTTCTAGGTGTCTTCTTGAAAGAGTTAAAGACATCATATCACTGTGATACATGCATATCCAAGTTTGTAGCAGCACAACTCATAATAACTAAATATTGGAAGCGGTCTATATATCCATCAAAAGTTGAATAAAGAAAATGTGTTTATATACAGTGAGGTACTATGCCATAAAGAAGGATAAACTTGAGTGATTTGCAAGAGAACGAATGCACCTTGAGGCCCTAATGTTAAAGTGAGATAAGCAAGACACACAAACTTAAATATCTATGGTTTCTCTTTCATGAGAAACCCAAAGTATAAATAAAGAACAAAATAAAAGATAGAATAGGAAGATAAATAGGAAGTAGGGAGGTAGATCTATTGCAAATAGAAAGGGGACCAAAAGTTGAAGGGAGAAAGGAGAGGGTAAGGAGAAGAGATTTTAAAAAGGATTAAGGTGTGCAGTGTACATGTACCAACTTCCCACAAGAAATGTGATCATCATGTACTACAAACATATACTAATAAAAAATACAGATTGAGGGGTTGGGGATTTAGCTCAAGTGGTAGAACGCTTGCCTAGCAAGCGCAAGGCCCTGATTTCGATCCCCAGCTCCCTCCCCCACCCCCCCAAAAAAACCCCAAAAAATACAGATTGAAAAAAAGTAAGGGTTTAGTATTCAGAAGAATGAAAATAATAGTTCATGCATTTATTCAAGAAATATAGAAAAAGCAGCATCTAAATGGTAAGGGTTACATTTGCCCTCAAACACTTTGAGAGAGCCAATTAGGAGACATAGACAAGTAAGTACGTAATTAAAATGAGACAGAATAAGCACATCATAAGGACACCAAAAGAATTTTTAAAAGAAACAAAAAAGTATCCGACAGAAGTCCTTACCCTACAACAGCACTGGTGGTAAGTGGCATTAAGACTTCCTGCAGGAAATGAAATTTAATTGAGCTCAACAAAGAGAAAATCAAGAAAGAGAAGAGCTAAACACGTTGGTATGCTAGGCAGAATTTTCCAGCAAACAAGATGTCCCAATGAAAGAAATAAGAGGGAAATGGTCAAAAATACATTAACAAAGTATGATTAAGGTGGGAGAGTACTTGACATGTTATCAGAAAAATACTGAGACGAGATGGTGGTCTGGACTACTGTAGTGGTGGTCAGAATGTGCCGTGCAGGGACTACAGAGATCTCAATGGATCAGCAAGGCAGGGGTTATAAAAGGCCACTCACTCTAACTGTGGAAATCAAAAGGACAGGATCGACCTGTCATTTGGAACAGAGTCTAAATCAAAAAGGCAATTAGATTTGAAGTACAGACTTGAGAATAGAAAAGTGAGTACAGATTATACCTGACATCGTGGGAATGAATGGATGTTTTGTCCCAGAAAAAGAGACCAGCAGACACCCAGCAGCAAAACTGTCCATCGGAGGTGATTTGTTTTGCTTAGTCATAGATTAATTTCTCTGTTTTCTTTTCCTTTTCTTTCCTTTTAAAATTATTTACTGAATTTCAATATACGCATTGCTACTTGGCTACAAACTACAACATGACCTGTACTATTTTATTGGCTTATTTCATACCACTGTGTTATTTGGTTGGCTCTTGTTCACTAGGCCTAGTAGGGTAAGGCATGCATAGCTTTAAATAGGAGCCTTGCTGTTGCTCTTGGGAATGCGTTCTTTTATTTCCCATCATACTCTCTGTTGTGTTACCACTGACTTTTAGGAACACTAAAGTATTATATACTCATCTCTAATATTATACCTTAGTGAATTCTGTTCCTGGATTAAAGAGTTTCTTAGTTGTCAATTTTATTGATCTTTTGACAGAAAGAGTTTTGGATGCTATTGATTGAATTCCTAGGTTCTTTGTTCGTCTTTCTCATTGACTCCTACTTTTATCTTTATTAATTTTATTTCTCTTTTATTCATGTTTTGAAAAGTTCCCTGAATTGAATGCTTAGTTCATTTATTTTCAGTGTTCTTTATTTTAAAATAAATACACTTGTGGGTATGTATTTTCCTTTGATAAATATATTAATAATTGTATGATTCTAGGGGTTTTTGTACAACCATTATACTGAGCACTTTCAGTAAATTACCTTATACGTGGTTAAGTGAATTACCCAAGTTTGAACACTCAGTAAGGACAGATTTGGGATTCAAATCCCTGGATGACTCAACATGGAGGAGTATTACTGTAATGTCCCTCCCACACTCAGAGGAATATTCACTTGCAGCCACCAATTTTGATTTCCACTCAATTTAAGAATTTCTCCTGGAGCAGCATTTTAAACAATTTTCTGGCTTTTGAATTTGTTTTTGTCGTTTCTTTTGATAAAGTCAAAACATTAATGCTTTGAAATACATAACAGGACTGAATGATTTCTACCTTTTTCAATGTACAAATATTTTCTCTAACTGTATGGGTATTCTGTGGGCGTCTAAATATTTGTATCTTTATACCTATGTGTGTATGCACCATACATATGTATGCAGTTATTCTTGTTTTCATTATTTACATAAAACAATAACATTAAGTATCTAATCAGTATCTTATATGACTTTATGTATATATTTTGCTATTTGATGTGTCCATTTAAAAGACTATTAATTTCCTTCACTACAATTATGTATCTTCAATAGTCAATATTTTTTATTCTAAAATTAAAGAAACGATTACTTCTTTTAGTTTTAATAATTTAAAACATATCAGTGTTTTCTTGTAAAATGCATTACATGATATTATATCATCTTGGATGATTATAACTTTCATTAGTATAAAAATCTTCCTTTGTTTTGCATAGAATTCTTTTCCTCAAATGCTATTGTGTCTCATTAAATTGGCCATAAACTGATTTCTATCTGTAACTATACTTGTGGTATATAGGTTTCCACTTAATATTTTTAATCTTTCTATGTGTGCTGCCACTAATTAGATTTTTTAAAATAAAATATAACAATTAAATTTGAAGAAAAAGAGAATCCTGTGATTCTATTTTTTTAGAGGAAAACAATGAGAAGGAGAGTTAGAATGGAAAAAGTGAAGATCCTGAGAAGGAAGACAAACAGGAACGTACGATTTGATGAGAGAAGTCAACCATGTGAAATGCGAAGGAAGTTAGGCAAAATGTAAAGTGAAGAATTTGGTATATATATGAAATATTTCATATATATTATGATGAAGAGGTCATTGGTTACTCTCAAAATAGAGTTTAAATATGGAATTAGGTAGGAGTTACATTGTGAGATGGTAAATAAATGGGTTTGGGAAATAACAACATAGAGCAAGCAGGAACAGAAAATAATTGCAATGAGCTTGTGTCTGGAAGATGAAACAGAGAAGGCTAAGAGAAATAATTGGGCTATGGAAGAATTCTCAACATGACCATTTTTACCTCATCTATAAATCCTAAGAGAAACATTTTTATTTCTCATCTAATATCTTTGGCACCAGAGGACAGTTTAAACCAAATGAATCTTACAATCAGATTCTGCCAGACGACAGTTCTGGTATGGTTCGCTTCACCTGAACTTGTTGATATCACTTCAATCAAGTAGTGTGCATCACTGGAACTTCATGTGATGTTTGAAGCTTGCAGAAGGATTGCACTATAATTAAACATTGAAGATAAAAGTAACTCTGTACCCAGAAAGGTACCAAAACAGTAATGTGATACAAGGTCAAAATCTATGTCCAAGAAAGTTTAGGGGATTTGCTTATTAGGGATAAAATCTAAAATTCCAAGTAATCGCATCTTGTACTGTATCATAGTTTTATTGGCAGCATTTATTTCCTAAAGGTATATGAAATTAATATAGTACACCTGACAACTTATATTAAATTTGAAATTTTTCGATGTCAAAATTAATGCATGCACATCTTTTTAAAAGAAAACATAAATGAATATATGTTGTAAATGAATATAGGTTTTCAGTCTTCTCCCCCAGTTCTATTATTTCTCTCATTCATGGTAAGAAAAAACCCTTTGATATATATAATATATATACATATCTCTTTCTGTACATTAAAATTCAAATCCAAATACTAAGATAAACTATTAAATTTGTTTGTTGTTTCTTTAATCCATTAAATACTATCATTCAATATTTCTATAGTTACCTATTCTTCTCATATACTAATACCACATATTACTGAAGGAATGGGGAAAAATATAAATGTATACTACTAGAGAGAGTTTAAGTAGATACAGCCTCAGATAGAAAATTGACAAACACATATTAAAGTTTAAAATGAGTACATAAGATAAAATCCTATGATCTATTTCTATCCTAATGCAAAAATTCCCACTGCTGTACAGGGAGGCACACTACTCTGTTTATATGGCAAGGGTGAAACATCCTAAGTAAATGTTTGACCCATGAAATGGATAAAATGAGTAAATAAACTTGACACGTTTATAATAGGTAGTACTGTGGAGCAGAATAAAAAAAAGATATAGATATATATATATAGAGAGAGAGAGTCATACATCTCTTAACAATAGGGTCATACATCTCTTAACAATAGGGTTGTTCTGAGAAATCGTTGTCAGGCAATTTTTGTCAGGGAGAATTTCCCAGAGTACACACACACAAACCCAGATGATTGGGGTCAGTCACTCCATGTGGCCTCTGGAACCAATGAAGAGACATGGTAAACTGAGAGGTACGAGGCTGCTGCCTACGTAATATAGCACTTTGTTTTAGAGTAAACTGTTTCATATAAGTAGGAGTACACTCTAAAACAATGATAAAAATATTCTATATTAAATATAAATGCACAGGGCTGGGGATTTAGCTCAGTGATTAGAGTGCTTGCCTTGCAAGCACAAGGCCCTGAGTTCGATCCCCGGCACCAAAAAAAAAAAAAAAAAAAAAAAAAAAAAAAAAAAACAAAAAAAAAAAAAAAA
>PVJO010034436.1:0-10939 GCA_004026905.1 Hystrix cristata | reverse complement strand
AAATAAATCTCTTTTGTGTTTCTGTTCTTTCACCTTATAGCTGTTTTTCTTACACCTTACCACTGTGGCTTTAGCTAGACATCACCCACCCTGAACTTTGGAAAGTAGATCCAGTTAAATTACTGTTAAATATAAGGGTTAAGAAAGGATTTAGGAAACATAAATGTAATGACCCACTGAAATATCTAATTGATGCTCCAGGTAGACTTTTTGTTGACTTAAGCTTGTATACTTGGTTTTTGTGTTATTGTATCTCCTTTTAATGTTACAAAGTTCATTAGGCTGTTTTACTATTGTAGAATGTTGCTTCCTCTGTCTCTGACTTAGTAGTTGGCTGGGATCCCCCCTTGTCTTAGAAACAGACAAGTGGGAAGAAGAAGAATTGGAAGGACTATTATATAGAAATGGTGAAAGACGCAAACTAGAGAAACTGTTCCAAAGTGAAATATCCTAGTAACAAAACCTGGAGACAGGGACAAAATCAATTAAACAATTGAAGCAGCAGATTTAAGGATGGGATACCAAAAGCTGAAAACCATATGCAGAAAAGTAACAAACTGCTAAAAAGCCTTCATATAACCACAAATTCTGCTCAACCTCTCATTCCCATCCAGTATCAACCCCCTCAAAAGAGAAAAGAAAAGCTGAAAGGGGGGAAAAGAAAGAAGGATTATATAAATATAAACTAACACAGCCACAAACAAGACAACGGGGAAGCAAGGGCCAAGAAAACCCCAAATTACCCCTAACCCCCAACTCCCTAAGGCAGAATAAGATGAAAGAAAAGTAGAAGAAAAAATACCAGATTGCAGATATTTATGAAAAGTTCATAGAAGAAATGAAAAAAATAGAAGAATTTAAAGAGGAAATGAACCAAAAATTTACAGCAATGTCATTCAATATGCCCACAGTAAATTTCAGGGAAATAGGCAAAAAATTGGATGAACTAACCAAGACAGTTCAAAGCTTGAATGATAGATTCGACAAAGACATAGAAATTTCAAAAAAAATGTCAAGTTGAGATTCCAGAGATCAGCAATACAATAGAATTTGTATATACCAGAAATGATCATTGTGAAGAAAGGGTTTCTAATATTGAGGACAAAACACTGGATTATGAAAAGGAGCTTAAAGAAGCCAAAAAGAAAATAACTGAACAAGAAAAAAACATACAGGAGATCCTAGATGAAAATTTTAAAAAATAATCTAAGGCTAATAGGAGTCAAAGAAAAGCTTGAAGACTACACGGAAGGAGACACAAATATGCTAACAGAAATTATTGAAGGAAACTTCCCAAATGTAAAAAGACGTGAAAATGCAAGTAAGTGATGCTGATAAGAAGCCAAACAACTACGATGAAAGGAGACGTTCACCAAGGCATATTCTTATCAAACTCACAGACTGCCAGCAAAAAAAAAAAAAAAAATAGAATTTTAAAAGCAGTCAGAGACAAACAAAAAATCACATATAAATGCAAACTAATTAGAATCACAGCAGATCTCTCGGCACAAGCTCAGAAGGCCAGAAGAGCTTGGAGTGAAGTATTTCAAACCCTACCAGTGAATAACTTCCAACCCAGGCTAATGTATCCAGCAAAATTATCCTTTAAAATTGATGGAGAAATTAGATATTTCCATGAAAAAGACCAACTCAGAAAATATATGAGAGCTAAACCAGCTCTAGAGAAAATAAGACTATCCTAGCCAGAAATGTAGTAGTAGATTCATCTGAAAACACTGAGGAAATCAGTGAGGTCAGGGGATAAATAACAACAAAATACATCAGAAAAAGTAAAACAAGAAACCAACAGACAAAGAAGATAATGATGGCAGATAACCAAGTCATCTCAGTAATATCTATTAATGTAAATGGCCTCAACTCTCCAATCAAAAGACACAGAATGGCAGAATGGATCAAAAAACAGAACCCTACAATGTGTTGCATTCAAGAAACACATCTAATCCAAAAAGACATTCATAGACTTAAAATTAAAAGATGGAAAACAATATATCATGCGCCAGGACCTAGGAAAAAAGCAGGGGTAGCAATTCTAATATCAGACACAGTAAACTTCAAGTTAAAACAGATTAGAAGAGACAAAGAAGGTCATTACATACTAGTTAAAGGAACAATACAACAAGAAGAGATAACTTGGATAAATATTTATGCACCAAATACTGGAGCACCTACCTTCATAAAACAAAATCTGCTAAAATTAAAAGATCAAATAAATATTAACACACTTATTTTAGGGAATTTTAAAACTGCATTGTCACAAAGAGACAGATCAACTAAACAAAAAGTCAACAGAGAAACTTCAGAACTGATCCATACTCTTGAACATATGGACCTAACAGATATATACAGAATATTCCACCCCTCCACAGCGGAATACACATTCTTCTCAGCAGCACATGGTACTTCCTCCAAAATAGATCACATACTAGTTCACAAGGCTGGCCAAAGTAAATATAAAAAAATTGAAATTATCCCATGCATATTATCTGATCACAGTGCAATAAAAATAGAAATCAGTGAAAGAAAAGTCAGAAAAGGGAAATGCTCCTGGAAACTTAACCACATACTTCTAAACAACCAATGGGTCACAGAAGAAATCAAAGAAGAAATTTTAAAAATTCTAGAAGATAATAATAATGACCGCATAACTCAAAGAAATCTTTGGGACACATTGAAAGTCCTAAGAGGAAAATTTATTGCAATTAATGCACACATCAGGAAAACAGAACAAGCCCAAATAAACCACCCTATGAACAGTTGTGAGATACTAGAGAAACAACAACAAACCATCCCCAAACCAAAACTAAGGAGAGAAATCATAAAGATGAGAGCAGAAATCAATTAAATTGAAACTAAAAAAAACTATTCAACAAATAAATCGAGCAAAGAGTTGGTTGTTTGAAAGAATAAATAAAATAGACAAGCTGCTAGCAAGACTTACTAAGAGAAAGAGAGAAAAGACCCATATAAATGCAATTAGAAAAGACAAAGGTGAAATCACAACAGATGTTGTCGAAATCCAATTATGCCTTCAGGGGAAAGTCTTTGCATGGCTACCCTTTTATTCTCACAGTTTACTCCAAAGGCATGGAGACCTTGCTGCTCTGACTCCATTTAACAGTCTATTTTTCATGAATTAATACAAGTTTTTTACTGCCTTTTCATTTTATAGTCTCATTAACTTATTAATATTGGAAATAAATGAGCACGTATGATGTTTCTGTTCTCCAGAATACTCAAATTCACTGTCTATCTACATAGGAAGAATTACATAACTCGTGTTGATCAGCTCAGTAGTTCCTCCTTGAACTTACCTTAGACTCACCATTCAAGATCAAACCAAATCCCATTTTACTTTTTATTCCTGTGTATTTCTTTAAATTCTCACTCACTCTAAACTCTCTTTGCTTACCTTTCTTGAACTGATCTGAAATTGCTCCATTACTTTCATTCTTTTCACTACATTTTTCTTTCCAAGCTTTATTTGCCTTTTGTTATATAGACTGAAACCAGAACTTTACACATTATTCTAACATGCCACATTTTACTCCTTAAATGAGGGTGAATGTAAGAAAAGTTAGGTATGAGAAAATTCATAAAACCATTTTGAATAAATACTTGAAACAGAATCTAATTCCGCATCCCAAGTGCAAACAATTCTACGATCTATTCAAAATCTAGTAAAAAGTCCCTTTGTATTTAAACTAAATAGAGTAGATTCAGTTTTTTGAAGTTTAATTTGTATCTATATATTTTTTCTTTTATCTGTCTCTCTTTTGCTCTATACATTATTTATACTTTGGATTTCTCATATGAGAGAAGCCATACAGTATTTAAATTTACCTGTCTGATTTATTTCACTTAACATTATGTGTTCAAGTTGCATCAATTTTCCTACAAATGACTCAAATGTACCCTTCTTTACAGCCGAGTATCTGTATATTTAACTATTAAAGTAGAATATAAGGAAAATTTCTGAAATATTATTTAAATGCGGTTAATTTTCTATATTGCTATTTTTTCAAAACTCAAATGTAAACAACTGACAGAAATGTACATTCAGAAATGCTTTTTTCCTTACCAGAGATACTCATTTCATACTGACGGTTCTCTCTTAAAAACAGAATCACCTTGAATTTTTTCAAGTTCATGTTGAGATAGAATAGGAGAGATACTATTCAGTCTTCACATCAGAGGTGACAAAGTAGAAAGCAGAAGAATCTTACATTGCTTCTTGAGTTCATCTCTGGCATTATGAATATACAATTAGGAAAATGTCAGAATTGCTACATATTATTGCAACTGAAGTGTCCATTTTCAGGGGCTATACCCTCCCTGTGATCACTAAAGAGTCAAAAATATTTTGTTTCACAGAATCTTAAGAAATATTGCCCTCCTGGTGCCCATAGGCATTTTGGGAGCTGCCTGTGCAACAACTCAGTTAAACACACATAAATAAATGCTTGTGCAAATATATAACAGTTGTAAACCCAGGCTTCCATATAACCACCTTCTCTCATCATCTCCTTATAGTTCAGATACTATAATGAACAGTCACAACATTATAGGATAACAAATTCTTCATCCTCGGGAATGCTTTCCATCAGTAATTTGATAGGTTTTTTCCCCTTCACATGAGCTTTGGCATCTTGTAACACAAACACCCTCCCAGTGCCACTAAGTTTAAGGTGGATTTAGGCAGAACGATAAAGTTAACACCAGGATTACCTTTTATGATTTTCAAAACTTTACATATCCTTCTTACCAAATGAAATAAGTGTCCATCGGAATTTTAAAAGCTGACTTCTAAGGCTGGGGGTAGTGGCACACTCCTATAATCCCAGCACTCAGGAGGCTGAGGCAATAGGATCACCAAGAGTTCAAGCCCAGCCTGAACTACACAGCAAGACCTTGTCTCAGAAAAACGAAAACAAAAACAAAAAAAAGCTGACATCTAGAAAACAATGTTACTTATCCTCAGATGTCTCTATCCATAGGGGATGACATGCAAGATCTTAAAGAATACAAAAGCCCCACCTATGAAGGAAAAGGGAAGGTAAATATAAATTCAGGCAAGGTTTGAAATAGGTATTCACTTCAAATTTCCATCTCTCAGACTATTATTTACTGTAGCTTACTCAAATTTGTGCTCTTTCTTGGGTTATAGAACCTGCTATGATTTAAGTGTGCACCTGCCCAAAATTCATCTGGTGAAACCTAATTATTGGTGCACAGTCTTGGGACATAGGACATTTGTGTGATGATTAGGTCATGAAGTGGGCTTACTGCCATTATAAAAGGGGCCCAGGAGAGCTTGTTTGTCTCTTTGAACATTCGAGAACACAACTAGAAGGAGCCAGCGAGGAAGCACAGAGTGAGCACCCAGCAGCAGACATAGATCTGCTAGCACCTTCACCTTAGACATCCCAGTCTCCAGAACTGGGAGCAATAAATTTCTGATATTTATACACGATTCAGTTGACAGTATTTTGATAGCAGCTCAAACAGACTAAGTCAAAAAAGCATTAATGGTTGCTTAAAGATCTGTTTCTAGTGAGAATTACTGACAGTTAAAAATACCACCACCAGCATCAAGCAGAAGAAAAAGAGGAAGCAAATGAGAAAAAAGAAAAAAAAGGAAAGAAGGAAGGAAGCAAAAGATACACAGAGCAAGGAGTTTGAGGAGTTTGTTTCAGCAAGGAGCCCAACACTCTGCAACCACAAGCCTGTATCACCTGGAGCATATTAAACTCTTAATGGTAAAATATAATCATTTAAATATTTATAGATGAAAGCCTGATGATGGACAGGATGGACCACTCCTTACTGCTCACAGAACCACAATGCCATGTGGCCAGAACCTCTGAAACACTGAGACGTGGAGTTCCATCTGTTAAAGAGTGTGTCCCGGTTCATCTCTGACCCTCATGAATAAAACAAGCTAAACACACAGATGTGGAAGTATGTTCCTGGGTGATTACGAATGACCTCAAATTAGGGCTATAAAACAAGAAAGCACTTCTCTTCCTGAAGAGTATTGTAAACCCTGTGCAATCCAGCTTTTCATTACTTCAACTTAGTAGAATCTGTAAATAACAAGAGAAAGAATTGGACAGTACTCCGTGTGAATATTATCTGCATCATTGATCAGAAAATAGGATTTGCGCTTAACCTAGTTACAAGATTTAAAATAATTCTAGCTACCTTTCCAGGCACATACTTTAAAATGCTCTGAAACTCTGCCACCTTGTGGGATTTTGAAAATATAACAGTGACTCAGTACAAAGTTTCATACTTTTCATAATTCAAAATGTTTGTGCAATTGTAAGCATGAATGAACATAGTTTCTCTGATGATATAAAACATGCCAAAGAAAATGTGATTTTCCTATTTTTCTCATTGCATATTTCATATAAAAACAAATTTCAGTTACCTTTGATCTTATTGACCTGAAACAAGCAAATCCATATTGGAAATAAGTTACACCCGGCAGAAACTTGAAACAAGTTGTAACATTTTCTCCTATTTTTTGTTAAATAAAAAGTAATGAAGGCTTATTTTAGAAATAATTGCTTTCATGTATGTATTAGTCAGATTTCCAATTGCTAAGACACAATATCCAATATCCACAACTTAAAGGAGGAAAGGTTTCATTTGGTTCATGGGTCAGGGGATTCAGCCCATGATCAGCTAGCTCCAAGGCAGAAACATCATGGTGCAAGATCATGGTAGAGGAAAACTGTTCACCTCATGGCAGCCAGGAAATAGAGAGAGAAGGGAGGAGCTCAGACGGAGTTATATTCTCCAAGGACACATCCTCAGTGACACACCTCTTCCAACCAGGTACCATCTCCCACCAGCACAGTTAGCTATGAACTCATCAATGGCTGAGCCCACCGAGGAGCACATCTACCCCATGACTCAATCACTTTGTAAAAGCTGCCACTTCTGAACACATAAGATTTTTGAGGGACATTCTAGATCTAAATCATATTACTGTTCGGATTTTTTTAGTTTTCTTGTAGCATAATAACTCAAAAGTAATACAAATTTTTATATTACTTGCTTAAACATTTTATACTTCTTGTGCTCTTTCTCCTTATGTATTTTAATTTAGTTGTCATCCTATTATAACATTTTTACCCAGATATTACAGTTTATATAAATCTATTTTTTCAAGCTGAGTATTAAGATCGATACCATATGTTTGGGATCCAAAGTATTTAAAATTATATATCTGTTTATTTTACCATGCCATAGTCAGTCAAGATACTGTTTTCCGAGGCTTCAGGTACACTGAGTGTAACAATCTACAGGCTGCCTGTCCGTGACACTACAGACAAGGGAAAAATGGAGCACGGCCCTAGCAAGGCAGAGTGTACTGTTAGAACAGGAAGATGTTTTAAGGCATATGTAAAAGGAAGAACTTTTCGAACCTACTCAAAGTATGAATACTCCTTTGCAGGTAGTGTTTGGTGTGGTGTTCCTATGAAACTAGGTCCTTGACGAAATCAGCTGAATGTCAAATCGATTTGGCAGGATCAGCAGCTCAAATATAAGCAAAAATAGTGCACTGAGGGAAGGCGGGTGATAAAAGATGGGATGTGGGTCTTTAGAGGACATCTTCAAAAGGAGCAAAGGAACAGAATTTAACAAAGGAATGATATGGAACAGATAAATGTCCCTTAGTGGTCCATACACTGCAGACTTACTCTCTGAGGTGGCTCTATTGTGAGGTTGTAGAGCCTTTAGGTGAGGTCCTTAGGTCATCGGGGTGCACCTTTGAAGGCCTTTGTACGATCTCAGACTCTTTCGCATTCCCTTTTATGCTTCGTGGCCATACAGCGAGCAGTTGCTTGGCCATGGATTCTCAGTATGATGCCTCACTTCATTAGAGACCAATAGTTATTCCCTCCCAACCCCTCAGTCTCGGACTGGAACCTGTAGGACATTAGCCGAATGAACAGTTTCCTTTATAAGTTAATTATCTCAGGCATTTTCTTGTAATAATGGGAAGCTAGCACAAGGAACTGGAGATCAGAACTGCCTATACACTCGTTCACACTCTAGAATAATATTTTGTTCATGTTAATGGCCAAAATAAATTATTTAAATTTTGAAATTAATAAAAGCTCCTGAATATAGTATATTTCGCTCTCAGGTCAGGGCTATAGTCAATTGTCCTCTCTTTTAAAGGAAACTCAGCTGTTTCCTAACATCAAGTTATGTGTCTCTTTAAAAACATTC
Source organism: Hystrix cristata (assembly GCA_004026905.1). Taxonomy (NCBI): domain Eukaryota; kingdom Metazoa; phylum Chordata; class Mammalia; order Rodentia; family Hystricidae; genus Hystrix; species Hystrix cristata. The sequence continues at coordinate 2,674 of PVJO010034436.1, read as the reverse complement.
ATCATTCAATGTGATATACTTTCAAAATGTACATTAATGAATTAATTAAACACAATAATAACAAGCCATGTTAGCCTATGTGATCTGAACCTAAAATAGGACCCCAAGCGTGGAAGAGAAGAGAAACTTGAGCGAGATTTAAAGACAGCCACCAAAGATCTAGGTCCTTACAAAAACTGACTGATGGCTTAAATTAGTACCTTGTTTTCAAAGCAAAGTGAACACACTTCTAGACCAGAAGTGTCCTCCTAGTGAAAATGTTCACAAGTCTGGATCTCTCCACCAAAAAGATAAAGCAGAACACTGGGTTTTCACTCCGTGAAATATAAGAAGCATGAAGTTTATTATTTTTCTTGTCTCTCCTTGTCACTTCTACAAGCCCACATATACAAGGGCTTAGGAAGGGGCCTAGTATATAGTCCACACCAAAGAAGTTCTCGGCATGGATTAATGTTGGATACATGAATCAAAAATGAAGATTCTGCAAATGCACAGGAGTCAAAGGAAAAGGGAGTGAGAAAGTGGAGGGCAAGTGTTTTAAAATAATTATTTGAATATCGATACAAATCCCTGATCATGAATGTTATCACTATATACATCTAAAATGTACCATTAAAATAAAATTTAAAAAAATATTGACACCTTGTAGTAACTTACCTTTCACAGATCACAGGAAATCTATAAAGTAGCTTGATACACAGAAACTCAAGATTTGACAGTTTTTTGTTTTCCTCTCTGACTATAACTACTTAAAAAAATAAAAGAGAATAAATGTCATCATAGACACCTGGCAAGTTTCTATATTTTTGTGATTAATCAGGAAAAACCTCCTTTGGCATAAACCATTATTTAAAACAGACAAACTTGAATTCCACCATAGGTAAACTTTAGGAGCTGAGAAATAGTCACACAGAGTGTGCAGGTTGCTAGGAAGGTTGCGTCAAATTAAATTCTCTGCCACATTCATAGTTGCTGTTAGTTTCTTTTCTCCCCTAGGGTGGCTGTAAAATCCATGCTAATTACCCATATATGCGCCTCACAGGGATAAAGCTAGGAGCAAACGGCAATGAAGCAGCTGGAAGCCCCAAGCGTAACATATTAACGGGGAAGCAGATTGTCCCACTTGATCTGCCAAAGCTGAGCCAAAGCCCCGGACTAAAGCCCTGCATCCTTCAAAGATGCCAACACCAGTTGCACTTCAAAGCATTGAGTCTAGAACAAGATCCTCCTGGGAGCAAGCAAAATGTATATCAGCAAAAAGTAATATCCAGCCTACCAGAGAGCAGCATTTGCCCAGAATTGTTCAACAGAAGGCTCAAATCTCTTGTGAAAACAGAGAACTTAGTCACAAACTTTTTTTTTTTCAATCATGGCATTCTTTGACCTTTCTTCCTCAACAATTAGCAATCACAGATGACTTATGAAATTCTTACCATGTAACTAGCATCTTTGAATGCATTGATTGATTTAATTCTCCTAACTGTGAGATAGTTATTTTTATTAAACCTCATTTATAGATGAAGTAACTGAGACTAGAGAGATTAAGTAACTGATCCAAGGGCTTGTGGGATGGAAAGTAAACTGCAGAGCCAATATTAGAACCTCTTACTTGTAGAACTCACCTTCATAAATAGATGGTTTTCAGATTTTCTGTAATCTATCTCCTTTCAGTTTCCAAACACTTGATTATTGTCTTCTTGTCTTTCATCTTAGCTACTACATGCTCTCTGACAGGTCCCAGGGTAGAACAAACATGGTACACCCATACACACACACACACACACACACACACACACACACACAGTCCAACCCCCAGCCTTATTAGTGCCAGGCAAGCATCCTATGCAGACTATAATTTCCAGTGTCTGAACTTGAAAGATGTGAGCCATAGCAATATCCATAACCTGAAGGGAAATTTCAAGACAGTCCCACCAGAGGGAAAGTCTGAATTTTTTCTGAAGGAACTTGGCAAAAATCCAAATACTTGAATTTATTTTTATCTTTCTGTTCAGAAACTATAAAATGCTTTTTAAGTGTCTACTAAATTTTGCTCTAATGTGGAAACACAGGGAGGTGCCTACCTCTTTGGAGTCACTTGAAAAGCTCACCAAAGTGAGTTAAGAAACAAACCTAAAAAGCGGCCCAAGTCAAGCCTGTCTCCCTTCAAAGGCCCTGGCGGCTGTGCAGTGTGCCGATAGGAGATTCATCAGCCCACAGAACTTCATAGATGCATCTCAAAGAAACTTTACATTATTCTATGACCAGGAAGGAAAAGGAAAGAAAAAAAAAAACATTAAGTAGACTTTTCCTGGCTTCTCACATGTCTTTATAGTATGAATGCTTATAAGATGCTTAGATATCAAAGGAGACAACATGTGCAGAGCTTTATCTTAAAGGATAAAAGAAAAGTACTGTTGGGGTGGGGAAAGAGTTTTCTAACAAATAAATCTCCCCTTCATGCCTTTAACTCTGGAGAAATGTTGTAGTCCTTGTAGGAACTTCAAAGACTCGTGAAGTAACGATGTATATTCACATGAATAAAGATTTAAATTTATCACTTACTACTTTTTAATTTTCTTAAAAAGGGGGGGCTCCTGATTTATTTCACTCAATAGTATGTTCTCAAGGAACATCCATTTATATACAAATGACTCTAGTTTATCCTTTTTTATAG
>PVJO010034435.1:0-10958 GCA_004026905.1 Hystrix cristata | reverse complement strand
TATCTTATTCAATTAATATTTACTACTATCTGTATTATAACCTATGATATTCTTTATTATTCTGGACCTATAATAGGAAGTTAATAAATATTTCATAATATCATTAACTATCTTCTAAACCTATCAAGTTACCTTGATGTTTTATAAGGATGTATCTTACAAAACTTACTTGTATTGACATTTATATCATAAATCATATTTTATCTGATTCCATTGTATAATAAAGTTTTTACCCTATTCATAGTGTAATGGGCATAAGAGGTGGTTTTGTTTATTCTTTCTTTTTCTCTTTTTAAGTTTCAAGTCTAACATTTTTATTTGAGGACTGACATTTCCAGGTGTATAATCTTTTAATTCACCTGAAAACAATTTGGTACAGTAACTCAGATTTGCTATCAGCATTAACATTGTCGCTTATGGCATTTAAAATGTCCTTTTTCTTTTTTAAGTAAAGATGCACAAGCTGCGTGTATGAAGACAATTTGAATGACGATGAACTATGAAATGCCTCTTAAGCCCTATTAAGGAAGACTAAACCCTCAGTCACTCCCAGACAGTACATGTCCATATTAAGTTTATTCAGAGATGAAGAGATACTTATCAGACCAGTTTTACTTTTATACCTCCCATAAGCTCTTACTTTAATGGAAATTTACTTTTATCTCCTCCAATTATTTGTTAGTTCACACTTTAGTATTTTCAGATTTTTTTTTTTAATAACTCTAAAAGGAAATCAGTGATAGATAGGCATGCTGGATGTTAAATAAAAAGTTATTTATCTTGAATCATTTGTATCACAGACCATATACTTCGGGGGGTCAAATGTCTAGCTGACTCCATTATGATTGTGACCTGACTTGAAGCTTTGCTGGGTGTCACTAAGTGTCCTTGATCTCTTCTGTGGGTAGAAGTATTGTCAATAAACACACAGTGACTCAATGACAAACTTGTCAATGGCTCACGGTATAATCATCAACTGTTCCTTAGTACTCCTTAGGGAGAAAGTAAATGCCACAAATTTTGCCAAGAAAAGGCCTCAGACTGCCCGAGAAGGTTTCAGCCATAATCCTGGCACAGACATTTGTTTTCCTCAAGGAAATAATCCTAACGGCAAAGCAAGACGCTATCTAGGAGGCCAATGGCAAAGCTCAAGCCTTCAGAGCTAAAACACGAAGACTGTTTTTTTTTTTTTTTATTAGTTGCAAACTACAAACAGATTGGCAGTCTTTCTGTGAGTGACATTCATACCTGTGTGGAGAAGAATGTGAGCTATCAGGGCTCGCCTTACCTGCACTCAGATCTTTACTGCTTTTTTTACTAAGGCTTGCTTGAGCCAGTGAGCCAACTAGGTGAGCATTTGAGATAAACTTATTTGTAGATCTCTAGAAATCATAGATACTAGGTATTTGTTTTTCTTTTGTGAATATGAAGAATGCATTTTTCTCTTATTCTTGAAAATAGTTCATAGAATTCAGGCTTCTGAGTCTTCTGTAGCACTTTGCCAGGGAATACCAGTATTTCTCTGCCCAAGTTTGGTCTTGTAAAAATTCATGAAGGTGCAGAATGAGTGTCACAGCACAATTTCCTATTCCACTTTACTTGTCCAAGTCTATCCTACTCCATGCATCTACAGCTAAGTGATTTTCAACAAAGACACCAAAAGCATACATTAGAGAAATGACAACCTCTTTAATAAATCATGCTGGGAAAACTGGATATTTATATGCAAAAGAATAAAATTAAACCTCCATCTCTCACAATATACATAAATCAATGTGAACTATGGAAAACACCTAAATGAAAGACCCGAAACTGTCAAACTACTAGAAGAAAACACAGGCAAACACTTCAATATATTGGTCTAGGCAATGAGTTTTTGGATAAGCCCCTCAAATCACAAACACTAAAAACAAAGATAGATAAATTTATATCAAACCAAAGAAGTTGTGCAAACAGGTGAAGAGCTCACCTACAGAATGGGGAAACATGTAGACTATACTTCTGATAAGGAATCAATGTCTAGAATATAGAAAGATAAAAAAATAGAAAAACTTCAAATAATCTGATTTTAAAATGGGCAAATGATCTGAGCAAACTCATAATTTTATCTGACTGATATCTTCTTACACTGTGCAGAACGGATATCACCAAAAAAGCCAAACATAACAAGTGTTAGTGAGGAGATGGAGAAAAATAAGCTCTTACATATTTTTGGTGAGAATGTAAATTAATACAGTCGTTGTAGAGAATAGCATCAAAGAAAAAAAAAACTTTAAAATCAAATCACCATATAATCCAACTATCCCACTTCTGAGTGTATCTTCAAACAGAATGAAATCAGTTAAAATTAAACCTGCACTCCCAGGGATAGTTCTGTTAATTGCAGAATTATTCATGTTAGCCAAAATATGAAATCAACCAAGATGCCTGTCAGCAGGTAGATAGATAAAGAAAATGCGGCATATTTGTGCAATGGAATATGATTCAGCTATAGAAAAGAATGATTCTTGTCATTTGTGGCAAAATGGATGAGACCAGAGAACATAATGTTAGGTGAAATAATCCAGTCACAGAAAGACAAATTTGGCATGATCTCATTCATAGGGGGAATAAAAATTTTATTTCAAAGAAGTACAATAGGGATTAGCAGAGGCTGGGAAGGCAAGGTGAGAGGGGTGATAGATGGAGGTTGAATAAGTGTAAATAAGGATTACGAGGTATTATATTGGGAAAGGGAAGAAATTGTTCAGATGGGAAGGGGAAAAAGGGAGGGGGAGGGGTAAAGGATCAGAGGGATGAGGAAAAAAGAATAGAAGGAAAAAATCGAAACAGTTTTTGTAAATAAGGAGGGAGGAGGGGGCGAAGGGAGGGGAGAGGAAGGGGAAAAAAAGAAGCAGCAAGATATATCATGTACAGGTACAAATTTCCTATGATGAATGTTATCATTATGTATATCTAAACAAAACAAAAAATACAATTAGATAGGAGGAATAAATTGTGATATTCTACAGCATACTAGGGTGACTACAGTTTATAGTTTTGCCTTGCCATATGTTTTATAAAGAATTACAAGAGGCTCTAAACCCAAAGAAATGATGACTGTATGAGCAGATGGAAATTATAATTTTCCTGCTGTAATGATTACACACTTTATACATATATTGAAATTCACATGTATCACATGAAATGAATTATACAGGTGTTGCAGCTTACCTCATTGTCAATTAAGAAAAGAACCTTTGTCTCTTAAATGCTAAGCTCTGAGAGGAGATACACCTTATCGTTTCATACTTCGGTTCAGTATTCTCAAAGCACATCCCCCTACTTTCTCTTCAAAAATATCTGCCTTACCTGAGAATTTGTCAGAAACGTGAATTCCCAGGCTCCACTCTAGTGTTATAAAAACAAACTCTAGGGGAGGGTTGGGAGTTTGTGGTTTAACAAGGCCTCCAGGAAGTTCTGATGAATGCCAAATTTTCTGGATCACCACTTTGGTCAACAACCAGGTGAGTGCTGGCTTCCCGGGGGGAGGTATGTGGGGTGTATGGAAATTCCAAACTTGGTTAAAGAATGTTCCACTGATGCATTTGTACCAGAAATTGAGCTGTGAAAATGTGAGATGTAGTGTTGAACTCTACAAAAGCACACTATCAAGACTAATTCACCAGTACCCATATACTTGTGACGCAAGAGTTGTAGCAAACTACGACAACGTTCTATGATTACACAAAAGAGAGCAATTCGACCTGGGAAGATTTGAGAAGGCTTTGAAGGAAGTATTAAACCCCATAATGATTGAGAATTTATGTGCCTGGTACCTTTGAAGATCTTTGGCTATTTTATTTTCTTTAACCTTCCAGGTATTCATTTCCTCGTTTTACACAAAAAGAAAGAGGAGTTCCATGAGGTCAGTGCAAAAGTGGAACTTCTGACTTCGACCGCACGTGTCACCTGGACCCTTCCTGAGGGCTGCAATGTGGAAACACACAGAGGCGGTGACCAGCAAACAGCGTTCCGTGAGGGACACTGGGCGTGGTCAATCTGGACCTCTTAGGTCAGTGAGATAAGCTGGGACAGAGCCATAAAAAAAGGTTGAGTGATACTGTAAAGGACCTTTATGCATGGACTTTTCCCCTAAGGCAATGGAAAGCTGAGTGAAGGATTCTCGCCTGGATAAAATCTTAAGTATACAGAGAAAGTGAAATCTGAAATCAAGCGATATGTGTCCATTTCATTCTGTTTCTCAAATTGTTGGCTCCCGTGCCCAAACTGTACTCTGGCCCCACAGGGTCTGGGTCTCACTTTGTTCTGATAAATCTGCAGCTTGAATCCAGGCTTTTGAAGACTCCAGGCTCTTTAAAAAACCCAAAGCAGCACCTCAGTTCTTGCTATTTTAGAAGAGGCCTGTGTGGTTCCAATAGTGCCTGGTGCTCTTGTGGCTTAAGGTTAAGACAAAGAAAAAAAAGAAACTGGACAGACAATGAAGTTGAGCCAAGTCGTGAAACCCAAAGTCACGAATGTATCGTCCTTAGGTTTCGCCGAATTCATCTCTCAGTAGTCTTTTCACAAAGCAAGACATTCTATCACTTTATATGTAAGCTTAAAAACAAGGATTTTTGGGCTGAGGACTTAGCTCAGTGGTTAGAGTGGTTGCGTGGCAGGCACAAGGCCCTGAGTTTGATCCCCAGCACCAAACACACAAACAAACAAAAAACAAAGATTTAGAGCTTGGTAACATCTGAACAACTAAAGAACAGACAAATTACTTCAAACTGGAAACACACGCACTTTTTATGTTTGTATATGCGTAGAACTTTCTGAAGTCTTTCATTTTTCTCACCTCTCATGGGTCTTTAATATTACCCTATCTTGCTTTTATAAAAATCACAAGTTTGTAAAGCAGTAACTCTTCTAGATGCAGGCTCTAGGGTTAGAAGGACAACATTTGAAAGCTATTCTCATTACCGCTTAGCAATGCCATCGTGAGTAGAGTACTCAATCTTTTTATTCTGCCATTTTATCATCATTTATAAATGCAGCTAGAAATAGTATCTTCCTCATAAGGTTGTTCTAAATATTACATTAATGGAGCATTTACAATGAAGAAAAATAGTCACTAAAGATTTTGGACTTTGTTAATATTTTAGCAGGAGTATAACAACACTTTTAATTAATTACTCAACTTAAGATATTTTAAAATTTATCTAAAAGGTATTGATTGATATTAATTCAATGATTTTGAGTGAAATTAGTTGGAAATGTATTATCTAAAATAATTGGATTGCCTAAAAATTAGATATTAACTTTTAAAATTTCACCTATCAAGTTAAAAAGAACTGTGTCATATAAATAAAGTATTTCTCTCCTTTTTCAAAACTGTGATTAATCCTTTCTTATAGAATCTGTACAATAAATATGGACACTATTTCCACTGAAAAACAATCAAGGAAAATTACATGAAAAGAAATCACTACTGGACCTCAAGCACACAGTTATTTACTGAAATCTCAATGGGCTTGTGAGGTCGGAATGGCGAGAATCAGAGGAACCTGAGGTGAAATAGGGCTGGTATTCAGCAACTCACCTTATCCCCTTCTTCGACCTCGCAGATTTTCTCCTCAGTTGCGGGATTGAGGACAGGAAATTTCTTGCCACTCACCGAATCATACCATTCATTGTTTATGAAGATCTGCAGGGCCGCAGAGAAAGCAGATTTTAAAAAAAGCATTTAAACCGGCAGTATATTTTGCAAATTTTTATGAACTGAAGCAATATCTAGATTTTAGATTATGCAATTTTAGATTACACAATATCTAAAAAATTTTCCCACCTCAAAATATGTGATTTTACCTGACATTTTACATGCAAATATATACACAAACACATATGCACACTAAAATAAAGTAAAATGTTTTAAGTTTCATGAAGGTTTGCAGCCACTTCAAAGCTAGAAAAATAGAGATTGGAGGAAATTACATAGAAAGTGGTGCTTTCAACTGAAGTAGCCATTGACCGGAGGCAGGCGTAGAGGCTTTGCTGGGCTTGGTCTTAATAAACCATTGCTCCTGTTTTCCACTTCAACCTGTGAATGTGTTCATTTGGGCTATTGTTTTCAGTGCTTTATTTTGCTGTCACAAATTTTGGTTTGGGGTAGAATTTTATAAGAAATGTGCTTAGAAAAACTTGTCTAGTGGCCTGTTTTTTCATTGACTTTCAAAGGTATGAAGATTTCATTTCCCCCTGTGTAATAGTATCTCCTAATTTATTTGTCTTCAAATGAGATTAGGTACTAGATTTCTTAGTAGTATCAATGAGAAAGACACATGCATCTGAAGTGCACCCAGAAAATTTGAAACTTTGTTCTGTGTCTGCTATAACAGAACAGAAATGTTAAAAGCCATCAGTGTGTCATTTCAAATGTCTGAGTTTCAACTTTTGCCCCTCTGAATTTGCATGTCATTAATAAACCAAATTTGTTATTCATATACCTTTTATTGGAGAAAAATAACTGACTAAGCCAAATTAAAGAATATCCTTTGGTGGTGAGTAAGGCTATGTCCTGTTTATGACAAATATGAGGCTTTTTTTTCATTTTTCATCCTTTTATTTCTTATTTATTCTTTTTCTTATTCTTTTCTTGTTGGTACATGAACACAATCACAAGTAACTATTGAGTATTATATATTGCAACTTTTTGTTACGTTTATGAAAACATGAGTTAGTTGATTTAACTTTGAATCCCAGGTAATTGAAAAGTATAATTCTAAAAGGAGGTTGTCTTATGCACTGCGTTTGTAACATATATCTTAATTCAGACATCCATCCTTACTTCATATTTAAATATAGATGTTAACTGTTTAGTTTTGAATATATCAAAACTCCACTCAGCAAGGTTTAAATCAGTAGCTGCGATAACAGTGCATCACAAGTGGTAAAAATTCCACAGTGACGTTTATTAAGATGATACATTCTGCACATAAGTACGTTAAGATATTTGCGATTTGCTGCAAAATGGGGTGGAGGATGAACCATCTTATTTGCTTGTTCACATCAATAAAATTATCCGTATAACAAATCGACATCATCCTATATCTGTTGACAAGTTCAAAAGAATTGTAGTGCTAGCCTAAAATTGATTGAAAAACAATGTGTGCATGAATAAATAAAGAAAGATGGAGTCCAAGCAGTTCAGGTGGAGAGACTAGATATGGAAAGAGGATTATGGGAATGTGACAAAGAGTACCAAGCAAATACTTGTTTCTCGGACAAGGTGATTGAATACAAATGTAGAGCAAAAAATCTATATTATCCCTCAAAAAAAATAAATGTTGGCATCTTTGTTCAAATTAAAAAAAAATAAATTTAAAATCCTGACTTATGCAACATCTACAGAGTGAAGCAATACACAAGCTACCCAAAACATGCTTTGCAGAATTCCATAATTATTCTTAAGGAATATTAATATTTTCTTTTATGCATTCTTCGCCCTTACCACTTGGGATTTTTCTTCCCAAGGAATGGATGGGACTCATTTCAGACAGTATGTTCCAACTCAGTTCACTGTACCTTTTGCATTTTGGGTGCTCTTACTCCAAACTGAAGTTCTAAAAGCTTTCCAATCAAGATCTCTCTCTCTCTCTCTCTCTCTCTCTCTCTCTCTCACATACACACACACACTTTCCTTCTTCATTAATAACGCACATAATCCCTAGTCACATTTTCATATCACAGTCTTCCTTACTGCTTTTTAAAACCTCTCCCTGCCCCCTATGCCTGTGTCTACCTAATTAAAATTTAATTTTTGCCGTTACTAGAATCTTCACCTGACCAAGTTCAGTTTTTACCGCATCGCTCCTCAGAGATCCTCTCCTGCAACTCTGTAGCGTGGCCCTTGAGGTGGTTTATGGCCTCAGGCTCCTTTTTCAGCCTCCAGTCCTGCTGTTCTCCCAGGCTACCTTTTGCTTTCACCTCATTCTACTGCCTCTATTGCCTTGCCCTTCTTTGCTCCCCACCTTTATTCATGAGGCTTCTCAGATGGGAGTTTTCCACATTCTTCTTCTACTTGAAACTGGCTCACTACATCATCTTCTCATTAAGAGTTCACTGTCTCTCCTATTGTATTTACTCTCTTTTTCCAAAACAATGAACTGCTATTCTATTATTAAACTGCTTCTTGAATTCTGCTTTGTGTTAGTTATATATCCACACATAAGCCCATGAAATTTCAAGTGAAAAACTGAAGACCTAAAGACATTGTAGTATCCCTGTCCTAGATTTTTAAACCAGCCTTTCAAAGCTTGCAACAGATTCACACACTTGCTAAAACTGCCTTCTCCCTGCCCTCAAGATTGTATTGCTGCTTCAGACTTCATGTCTCTAACCTAAGAGAACATGTACATCTCATTCTGTGAGAAATAGACTCAGAGTTCCACCCTTGTATAGTATAATCTCACTAAACAGAAGAAAAAACAACACAGAATCTATTATGTTTGGTGTGATTTGTGGTGAGACTTTCCAGCTCTTGCCTGAGCCCTTTTACTGTTAGGTTTGTGATCATTTTTGCTTTCAAATTCTCAATAATATGCTCTCAATACATTATTGTTCATTTTATTCCCTTTATCTGACTTCATTACAATATGTATGTACCACCTCATTATTATAATAATGCTTCGTACATCTAAACTGTACATAAAGTTCCTTCTTCAGATTAAAGTCAGTTAATGTTTTGTAAATCAGCGTTAACCTAAAGTTAAAACACAAGTTTATCTGGCCGCCTTCAGGCAACTGAAGAGATCAGCTACTGATAATCCTGCATTATTCACTTTTAACCTTTGACAGAGAAGAACATTGTGAATTCAAAAGTGGTTTGAACTTGCGCTCATATTGATAAAGTCGTTAATGGTCACCACTTTTATCAGAAAATATTTTGTTAAATACTGAGCAGATAGTTGAGATGTACTCTGGAACATGCAGTGGAAAAATGTGAGCTGAGTTAGTCATGGTCCTGCCTCCAGCAGTGTATAATTTAAGAGGAGCACATATTTATATTGAGATCAGTCAATAAGCTTAAAGACTGTAGAATCAAATAGCCAAAGCTGTGCATTGTACAGTAAGACTCGTGGAAGAGAAGGAGTCGGGCTGGATAAATCCATTCTCGAAGGATGGAATGGGACAGTATGGGTGGTAAGAAGAAAAACAATGGGCAAAGAGAAGGACCAATCTTGGGATTTCTGCAACAAAGTAAAGAGATTGGCACCAGAGTTCTTGTTGAATTAAGCATAGATAAGGTCTGACAATGTAAATGAAGTAGGGTTGTGGTGGATCTCGATCCCCCATGTAAGAAGCTTGAGCTATATTCTGGATAAAATGGATGCTTTAGAAATAATGCTTCTAAAGTACCCAAATTTTTGGAAACAGAGCAGCCAGAGTCTAAGACATTGGCCCAGAGACTGCTTTAATAAGCCAAAGTGAGATTATAAGGCTTTAGAGCAGTAGGCAGCAGTAGTCTTCAAATTATGAATTATGTACATCACCCCACAAACAGACTTTCAGGTGTAAGGACTCGGTATAGGTATTATGATTACTGAGCTATGTGTAAGGGCCGGTAGTCCGCCTTCCTTTTCTCTCCCTGAGCTGAGGCGAATTTATGAGTAGAAGGAACTCCTTTAATTATCTTTTGTTACTGTTTTCATTTTCTGAGTTTTACATTTGGCATTTGTTTTCTAGATACCCATGTGACCAAATGTATTTGAGTAATCATCCTCCTGTAATTATATTAAATGATTACATGGAGAAGTCTAGATTAATGAATATTTATAAAAACATTTATGAAATCTGTTTAAGACCTGTTGAAATGATCTTTCCATGGTGACAACTTAATTTCTTATTTCCTATTTGCCTTTGGCAAGTTTAGGGAAAAAGGGATGATGAAATATTTTTGGTTCCCACTTAAGCATTATATTAACTATATTTTAATTATGAATTTTGGATTTAGGAAGTAGACATCAACTTTAAGTTCACAGGATTGGTTAGAAATTATAGCTGCCTGTGCACACATTTGCAATTCAAATTTTTTTGGTTTTTTTTGAAACAATCAGTGGGAACATGGAGGCAACTTATAGATTGATTTATACTCTTTACATGTGAGGTATGTCAGACTTAAAGACATGCATCATATTATCTTTGATAAACAAACACATGTTTTCTGGGTGTAGTTAATTGTCCAAGTCATATTTTGGGTAAAGTTTGTTTTTCCAGAGTAAAGGTTATTGTGTCTTTATGTATTTGGTATAAAGCCACGGTTATAATTAAAAAGCAATTTCCTGAAAATATTTCTGGCTTAAATAAAATCTTATTTTACTACACTTGATCTTAGCCAAAAGGCCGAGAAGCGATAAAATCTTATTTTACTAATGGGCAAAATAGAGACCTATCAATCTTATCTACTGATATGAGATTCGGAGGCCAGTTGGTTAAATTAGAGTCCTTGTATTCCTCCAACAGACTCCCCTAAATTCCCGTTGTCTTTTTACTGCAGCCAGTGGGGCAGGCAGCTCTATGGTCTTATAATGGAAGACAATGCTGTCTTGGTGGCAGAGAGCTTTGAACAGATCCCATTTTCAATGTGCAAAGGATTTCTTTTAAGATATTCCAAAGGAGAGGGAGGATATCGAGAATCACCATATAATTCTACTGCATGGATTTTCAACCCGAAAGCCTTGTTGACACATAGGGTGGGTGGGTGGTGATGTAAACATGCAGGGAGTAACATGTGTTGTAAATATTTTCTCAACCTTAGGAACCTAAAATAATACCAAAGACCATGGGGGAAAGAGGCCAAAGGGCAAAAGAAACAGATGAAAGAAAAGGATGAATAAACAATAAAGGAGACATAGAACATAAAGTTAGGTGGGGTGTTAAACACGTAAAGAAATCAAAGTTAAATCTCTGGCAACAAC
>PVJO010034434.1:0-10927 GCA_004026905.1 Hystrix cristata | reverse complement strand
CAGGGGAAAAAGAGGGGAAAGGGAAAATATGGAAAATGATGAATGAACCTGCTGTAAATAGGGAGGGAGGGTGCAGAGGGGAGGGGGGAGAGGGGGGAGAACCAAGATACATCATGTATAGGTACAGAATTAATGTAATGAATGTGACCATTGTATGTAGAATGTACCAATACATGTTCTTGGTTTAAAATAAAAAATTAAAAAAAAAAAAAGACTTCTACAGCAGGACTATCAGCCTTTTACATGGTAGGTTAAATGAGCCCCCCCACCCCGCCCCATAGCAGGAACTTTGAGAAAATCCAGAGAACTTCTGGTCAGGGGAATGCACATTATTCTTGCAGTAGGCTGTGGAAGAGATGGAATTTGGTGGGAAGGAAGATGAAAGGATATGAGGAGAGTGAAGGATTAAGATTAATGTTAAGGAAATTTTTGCATTCTTAACTCCTTCTTCTAATCAGCACCAGCCCTTAGCCCCTCAGAAGAAGGGACTTTGGAGAGAAAAAGTAACCCAGATAATTCAGAGACGGCAAGGTAAATACAAAGGCGGGGTCCAGTGTAGAGGGTCTGAGGGAAGGAAGGCAAGATGGCCACTCTGACGGGCCACACTACAGGGTTTCCAGCTTCAACGCCTACTCACCCATGCTTCCCAGCCTCGTCCTGCATCTGTTTCTTTTGGGCGCTCTCAATGGAACAATAAGAGGCCCTCCCATTCACCAACTTCCTAGGAGCGGTGCCAAGGTTTTACTATGGAGACTGCAAAAGTAAATCCTCCCCCCTTCACCTCTAATCTGTGGAAAGCAAAGGTGAAGGTAAATTGCTCAGCGTTTTGGCACCTTATGGCCTTGTGACTTGGCAACGCATAAAAATCTACTAGGAAAAAAAAAAACATGAGTTGAAATGCCTTTCTAAGTGTTAAGAGAAAAGGGGACACATTCGGTTGGCTCCCACATCCTAATCCATGTCCTTTGTTACTCCAAGTCCCACCTAAATGCCCCCGGGTTATCTGTGAACAGAGTTTGTCAATCAGCAAGGGTCAACACCAAACACACATCCCCTCAGCTGGCTTTTCAGACAGAGATAAGAGGATGTAAGTAACCTCATTGGTGAAGAAGAAGTGGGGCCCCAGCATGCTTGTGTGGCCCCCAAATCCCTCTCCCCAGGGCATCACGGGAAGGAAACAAACAGTCCTCCCTCAAGAGAGTAGTCCCCTCCTAGTCAGAGCCAGACATCACCACGCTCTGACCATGTCCCAGCTCACGGTCAGCAAGCTCTTCAGCTCCCAACTAAGTTCATACAATCCTCCCTCTGCATCCACGGGACCCCCGAAGTTCCCAGTATGTGCAGGGGCCCGAGTCCCTTATATAAAATGATGTATTTGCTCATAATTTATGTACATCCTTCCATATATTTTAAATATTCTCTAGATGATCTATCATACATGATAAAATGTAAATGTTGTATGTATCATTGCCATACTATATTGTTTAGGGAATCAGGACAAGAAAAAAAGTCTGTTCAGTAGAGATGAAATTTTTTTCTTCAGTATTTCCCATCTGCTGTTGATAGAATTCACACGTATGGGCAGATATTAGCAATTGCCACTGTCACCAACCTTGGGACAGTGCCCCTCTGCAAACATGCATCGCGGTGGACATTCTCGTCACTACCCTATTTCCTTTTGCCTCTGACTCCCTCTCCAGATGGCTCAGTCTCCTATCTGGCCAAGCAGAGTTCCCCACAGTGTTTCCGGGGCTTTTCTGCCATGGTAGAGTGGAGGAACACACCCCCAAAAAGTGCAGAACAGCAGGGGCTGGCTTCTTAGAGCTGCTCAGCCAGACCTGGACTGTATGGGCATGGGAACACTCTGCTACAGCACAGGGCTCCTAGTACAGGGCAGTGGCCATCTAGTCTCCAAATATCTAGGCGCCCAGTGCTCAGGGTTCTGGCCCCTCAGTTCTGCCCAGCTTCTATCGTATCTTGGCTTCTAGAACAGACTCCACAGGGACCCTTTCCATTCTGTCTCCAAGAATTGAAGACACCCAGGCATAGGGATGTAGCTGAGCTGTAGATTGTTTGCCTGGCATGCACGAGGTTAGGCCCTGGGTTCAATCCCTAGCCTAGTCTCTCCACCAAAAGTAAATAAATAAATTCAAGACATCGAGACAGAGTGTGAGCAAATGTTAAAAAGAACCCACCGATTTCATTCTTTGCTACAACGGAATTGCCTGAAAATGAGGCTCACCACACTTCAGACACCATGGATTAAAGTCACACTGTACCTTCTGCCTGAATACTCCATCCCCAGAGTGGCACAAAAAGAAGTAGGAGAGAAATGCCCAGCACCCAGGCTGCCAACTCTGACATCACACCTGGAGAAAGGACTGTGTCCAGATGGCTGTGGGTGGCAGAGAAGTGGGCAGGTGTTGAGAGCGCTGCCGAGAGAGAGCCCTGCAATTGCCCCAAGCAGATTTTTGCCTGAGCTGGCAACTGGAAACGCTCGGCTCCCTATCATAGTGTCATCAATCATGAACTTGGAGAAACTATCAGCGCTAGAGTTTATTATCAACTCTTAATGGAAATATATGAGTTTCACAGAAAAGTCCGAGACATAAGAAGGCCTGAATGTGAAATGGCAAAATTGTATGATTAGGTGCAAGGGCCAAAAGTGATTTCCTGATTATAGCCGGGAGCAGAGTGAAGAGAAAAGCCACACAACACAATCAGCACCCAGAGATACTGATACCTGGGCAGCTCCAGCAGGGATGGGAAAGTACTGCAGGCTTTGCTCAAACAGAAATAATAACATCAAGTACAGTAAAAATATATTGCACACTTCCCAGACTCTGTGAAGGAGGCACTCCAAGCCCAATTTTACTCAAGCCTCACATCAATCTCATTTTACAGATGAGAAAACTGAGGCTCAGAGACATTAAGTAGCTTGACTAGGTCTCAGTGAGATTCAAATCCAGGTCTGTCTGGTTCTACAGTCTGAGCCCTTAAGTGGGAGTCAGCAAACATTTTTTTGTTAAGGGCTCAGATAGTAAATATTTTAGCCTTTAAGAGTATATATGGCTGGTATCTTTGTTTTTTGTTTTGCATTTTGCTTTCAAAGTCTTTTTTACATTTTTTAAAATGTAAAAACCATCATTAGTTCTCTGGCCATACGAAAAATGTCACCAAATACATGTGGCCCATAGGCAATGGCTTGATGACAGCTGCTTTTAATCATCATACCATGTTTGCATCTAACTTGTGACTTCTCTCTCTGCCATAGATGGGTCCTTCAATGTATAAGACAAGCATAAAATACAATATTGGGAAATAGAAGGCTGATGTTAAATCCCCAGCATCCTGGGAGTTTGAACACTTATTATAGCTATCACTCTAATGATTTCTGTGTGATTTTACTTTGGGCAAATCTCTATAAATGCTAAGACCGTGAGCATCAAATAGCAAGCCACTTCATATCTTTTCGGAACAAGGTGATTATAATTAAGTAAACATAAATAAACAACAAAATCTCACCTAGCCATTCATAAGAATTAGATGTGAAAAGAGTGACATCATCATTTCCTACATTTAAATTATTCTCCTTTAATGACTGTAATGGACAAAACTAATTTTAATCACATGAAGCACAGGACAGATAAATAAATTATAAATTTACATGCCTAGGGCAAGATATAAGATTGTAATAACATGTACATGAAAACAAAAAATTTAAATTATTTATTAACTCTAAGCCATACAAAATGTTGGGCAAGAACAGAAAAATAATCACTGGTTAATTCATGGATTGGGTATGACAATAAATATAGTTTTGCAGATCTTAATTGGCTTTACTTGTGACTCCAGAATCAGGGAGCAGTCTGGACCAAAAAAAAAAAGGTTCAGAATGATTTGTACCACCATATGGGCAGGTTATATTTCTAGGCAGAGAAAAGGACGGGACATACAGAAATCAGAAATGAGATACATAGACAGACTCTTTGGTAACAGCTCATGTCTGTCTAACTGGAAAATGTGACTGGCTGAGACGTAGCTACTTGTTACAAGTCTGTATGTATATCAAATTAGGTTAGGTGTACTATGTACACAGAAACCTTTAAGTCAAATTTAAAATATGTATGGCAACTGTCAAACTTTATTCAACATTCTATGTAGATTAACCAAATTATATAGAGAAGATGGAGAGTGGGTAGAATGGTAGGGACCAGGCAGAAGACCAACAATGAACTAAGTTTACCTTCCCTAATAGGAAATCAATAGATAATGCTACAAAGTGAAAACTATTGAGAAATTGCAATATAAGGACATGATATTGAGGTGCAGAGGTAGCTACCAAAATAATCAATGAAAATAGTTGAAATGGTTGCCTTGGGGAACAGGAAATAGTGGAGGATGCCCCAAGGATGCCATTTGTTTGTAGTAGATCTTCCAGAACTTTATTTGAGCAGGTGCGTGCATACCTAAATAAAATAAAAGCCAAATGTGAAAACACAACGGGAAGAAAGATAAGACTATTCAATAAATAGTGTTGTAACAATAGAAGAAAAATTTTAATTATTTACAATCTCTTCTATTCCAACATGAGTTCCTATAACACAAATTAGCTCAGATGCTGATGGTAAGTGAAGGACTCTGTTCAGTACAACGTGAAAATCATAGTCGTATTCAATATTTCTCAGCATGCTACAGCTTTTGAAATCAAGTAGCACTGTGACCACAGCACACACTAAGACAGTTCAATGCGCAGCTGATAAAGGCATTCAAGTCTGTGCGTAGTGCCTGCCCACTGTATATTTTTCCCTTGGTTGAGAAAGCCATGACATGCTTGTGGTGGGGTTTCCCCAGTCTCTGGACACTTTCTTTATTGCTGTACTTAGTAGTCACCATCCTTTCTTACGACCCCAGCCATGAAAGTCTGCTCGTTTTTTGTTCTGTTAGGAAATGTGCTACATTTTCTGCAATACATCATTTATTAGGCTTTTGAACTGTCTTTTAAACACTACTAGAAGCTTTATTAGGATTCTTACTGTCTTTTGGTGCTCTGGTTTCAAAGTAGCTTAGGTTTTGAGTGGTCTCCTCTTATTTTTCCACAAACTTGTTAGTTTTGGTATGTGATTTTGCAGAATACCAAGATTTTCTGGAAAACTTTATCATGTTATAATACCTTTTCTCATACCAATTTAATACCACATATAAGATGTGATTGAAATATATGGTGAAAATTTAAATTTTAAAAAGTCATTACAATAAAAAACACATTGCCATTCATCATTCTCAAAATAGTCCCTCTCACTTAGAACACACTTATTCCATTGTTCTTACTGCTCTCTGAAGCAGTTCCGGAAGTTCTCTTTGATGAGTGTCTTTACAAAGAGTGATTAAAAAATGTGAATGCTGCTGCCAAGTGCCATCCGACGGAAAGACCAGCTTGTACGAACGTTACAGCGTGTCCTCATCCGTACTGTTCACCATATCTGGCTCCAAGTTACTTCTGGCTCTTTCTCAAAGTCAAAATGACCATGAAAGGTAAACATTTTTAAGAGATCTGAGACATCACGGCAGTCACAACAGAGTAACTAAAGACACGAAAGGAGACTTTCAGAACTGCTCCAAAAGGACCAAGAACGATGGGATAAATGTTCCTGAAGCAAAGGGGAGTATTTTGAGGGGAGTGTTTTGAGTGTGCCAAGAATGGAACACTAGGCATATGGCATTATGTATGTCGCTGTAGTAAATTTTAAAAAATTTAAACATTTTTGATCACACCTCATTCACATGATTTAAATTTTAATCATTGTTCCAACAGCTGTTTTTTACAACTCTGTGGTAAGAAGAATTCTAAGATGACCTGTATTTTCCCCCTTCCTTTTAGTGTACAGCCCTGTATAGTCTCCTACCCTGTAAGGAGTGTGGGCAGGACCAGCAAGTATGATGAATGTCACTGCTATAATGATGTTAATTAAACTAAACTGACAAAGCAAAGATAATTTTTAGAGATGTACTTAAGGTTGATAACCAGTGACTGAGTCAATCAAAAGGGAAATGACCCTCAGCGGGTCCGACCTAATCCCGTGAGCCCTTAGAAGAGGACCTAGGGCTTGAGATGCTCCAGCTGGGCTTGAAGAAGCGAGCCACCCTGAGGGCTACAACTGCAAGGAAGTCAATTCTGCAGCGGACCTTGGAAGAAGACCTCAAGCCTCAGATGAGACGCCTCAGCCAAAACCCGGATTACAGCCCTGGCAGACTCGTGGCAGAATATTCAATTAATCTGGGCCTGGATTCCTCCTGCCTTGGATTTGGATTTGGGTTTAACATCCCCCAGAAGCTCATGGGCTGAAAGCTCAGTCCATAGTGCAGCAGTGTTCATAGGTGGGGCCTTCGGGAAGTGACCAGATCATGTAGACTCTGACCTCATCAGTGGATCAGTCTGTTAACGGAGTCATGATTTGATGGTATCACTGGGAGGTGGTGGAAATTTAAGAAGGTAGGGCCTGGCTGAAAGAAGTAGGTCACTGAGAGTATGCCTTTAAAGGTATATTTTGTCCCTGGAGCCTTCTTCCCTTTCTCTTTGCTTCCTGACCACCATGAGGTGAGAACCTCAGGCCATGGATGAGATGCCTAGTCCCAGCTCTGTGCCCCCATGCACTCTAGCATGATATTCTGCTTTGCCAAGGGCTGAAGCAATAGGGATGAGAGGCCACAGATGAAACTTCTGAAATCCTGAGCCAAAATAAACCTTTCATCCTTTTAGATTGCTTCTCTCAAGCAGTTTGTCACAGTGAAAGAAAGTTGACTAACACAAC
Source organism: Hystrix cristata (assembly GCA_004026905.1). Taxonomy (NCBI): domain Eukaryota; kingdom Metazoa; phylum Chordata; class Mammalia; order Rodentia; family Hystricidae; genus Hystrix; species Hystrix cristata. The sequence goes on along the minus strand of PVJO010034434.1, from coordinate 4,115 downwards.
TTCTGATTCAGAAAACCTGGGAGTAATAAGTATATGTTGCTTTAACCTACTAAATATAGGGTAATTTGTTACACAGCAATAGAAAATTAATGCAAAGACACTGTTCTTATTCGTCTCTCTTTCGATTATCTTAGTTTCTTAGTTTGGAGTAGTCTTTCCTAAACAAGGCACAGAACCCAGCATCTGTAAAGGAAAATTTTAATTAACGAGACTTCATAATATTTTTAAAATGCTATATTAGTCACCATGAAAGGCATTAAACATCAATAATGAAAGAAAAAAAAATCAATAATGTGCTGTAGGAAAAAAATTTCCGGTACATATACTGACTCACAGAGGAAGTAGTTTTGGTCATCAAATAGAGACCAGCAACTTCCTGTATGAAATGATAGCCGGTATACGTCCAGTCCTGCGGCACACACAATGAAGGACAGGGAAGAGCGTAGGTGATGGGACAGTCACTGGAATCTTTTCTCACCAGCTTGATGGAGAAACTGGGACAGAGATGTGTTTCTAGTATATCAGATGCAAAGTTGCAACTTTAAATATATTTTACATGAAAAAGATGATTTAGTAGCAACTGAATCCATAGTGTAGCAGACACAGCATGCATCACTGCAGGCTAGCAAGAAGGAATTTCTGCCTGTTTTCTACCAGGGCAGTGAGAAGTAAGGCTTCCTGTGAAAACGACCAGAAGACATTCCTGCTGTAGAAGACATTGAAGCTACACTGTCATTTGACTTGTCTAGACCTCCTAAAATCCAGCAACATTTCAACTCACTGGAATGCACTTGATAGGGACCCTCAGTTAACCGGAGGCTCAGCATTATTTCTATTAAGAGGAGAAAAAGAAAGATGGCCTAAACACAAAATCCGATTATCTACCCTTGATTAACATGTGCTTCTTCCAAGAAATGTCTTGGGGGCAGTACACGTTTGTCCTACTTTCTATTTCTATTTACAATGACAGACTGAACAAAGAGATTTAGTGATCAAGACAATGACTCTGGAAGTCTGAACAAATTTAATCAGCAAAAATTAACTTCCACCCTGTGGATTGTATTTAAGAAGGTAGGACACCAAACACAAAGATTTTTTAAACAACAAACAACTGGAACAATTTTAGCATGATTGAGTCATCTTTAAGAAATATATCTAACCTTGCAGGATGACATTTGAGAGTGAATATCACATTCCTCTCATGATCAGCACACAATGTGAGGGGAGAGAGAGAACCCTGGATTCCTGAGTACTGTGGGACTGTACACTGAAGTTGGGGCCATTCCACATATCAAATAAAAAGGAGAAGGTAATTACCCAAATAATTTAGTCTTTTTTTCAGTCCTCTCAGCGGAAATAACCAGATAATTACAAATGACTTATTTTGTATTCTGGGCATATTTTAGGCCATGTTTGAATTATTCATATGAATTCTCCTATTGTTCATTGCAGCTTTCCTGTGTGGAACTATTCCAAGGCTCAGAAGAAAGTATGTTGACCTGGGTCACAGATCAAGGGCCCTGAGTTAGAGGAAAACATCAGCCAACTGGAGGGCCAGTGACATTTTCATTTAAAGACCAGGACAATAAATGCAAGTCTTTCTGGCCCTGTTGGGGGCACTGTTTCTTATGGCCTGATCAAGAAAGTACTGGGATTCTGTAGGATGTCTCAAGTCCAGCACTTTGCAGCATGCAGAGCAATAATTACTCTCAATTATAGCCTAGCATGTAGCTTCTGGCACATAAAAATCTCCCTGCATCAAGCCAGTCTTCAAGGAAAAGAAGAGCCTATTTTGGCACTCTTCCACATTGCTAAATACCAATCCCTAATTTAGTGTCTGGAGGGCTTCCAACATTTCAGCTCGGTTGCCAGCCACCATGAAACCCCAGGGCTAACGTGTTAAATGATGGCATCAATATTTCCAGAGAACTTCAAGACTCAACCTGATTCAGGGATGAAAAAAGGATTCTCACTACTCCTGGCTTATACAAATTGATCCCTGCTGAGGTAACATGATGAAAAAATAAACCAGAAGTAAAGCTCAGAGGTGATCACACAGAAAAGAGCCCGTGTTTGGAGGTGGATTCATTTTGATTTTAAGGTTTCAGTCAGGCTTGCTTGTTTGTTCCTTCTTGCAAGCACACACCCATCAACTGTTTCAAAAATGAATAGGTGAAGCCAAAAATGACGAACCCATGAAAGCAAGGCAGCAGGTGCAGAGACACGCGTTACCACCCCAAAGGTGGCACTCCAGCAAGCCACAGACTTCTTGCTGCCCATGACTCCAGGCACAGAGGTTGGGTTTCCAAGGCTGAAGGGTGAGTGGCAACCAGATGCAACAGAATCTGATGTGGAGAGTAGAAGTAGGAGGCCATAACACTGGCTAAGAAGTAGGCATCAAGAAAATTACAGATATAACCAGCAATATATAATGATATAACTATAAACGTCTATAATATTGAAAAAGCAATATTATGTATCTATTCCTATAAAACAGTCACAAATGAACCTAATATATTGGCTATCCAACAGGCCTCAATGTTCTATAGCACGTAATAATCCTATTATAAATGATATATAAAACTAATATGCCAGCTTTAAGTATTAAACACTTTATATTCCTTTATAAAATTAAGAAATAATTGGAGGACCAATTTGGATGTCTCAAGATCAGAAAAAAGATCTGAGTATCTGAAATACGCTTTACTTTTCTTCTATGAATCATCCAGTAGCAGACACTTAAAATCACCCCAGTGACCAAACAATAGTCTGAAAAATCTACCCTGTAGTTCCACAGCCCACCACCAGGCAGCTGGCGTGGGAACCATGCTGGGCTCAGAAAACTCCAGGGAAAGAAGGAAGAGTCTAAATTTATTAGCCTGATTTCAGTCTCATAATAATTCTAGGCTGAAAGAGCAAGACTCTCATTTAAATTGTTTATGAAATGAGGTATGCCTATAATACTTCACCGCTGCAACTAGCAGGTAAGAGACTAAGTGAGGAGCCTTCTAAAGACCTTTTGTTTAAAGCTAAAAGTCAAACAGGTAGAAAGTCTGGTTCAGACAGCCAAGAAACTCATCCTTGAGAAGGATCAAAACAAAGCTTGTTGATTTATGCAGGCACAGGACAGTAGTGGCAAAGGAATATTAGTTACATACAGGGACATTCATCAAATAAGGAAATGCATGAAAGATAATGGGAGACAGGGTCCCTATTGTCAGAGTAGGAAATTGCAAATACAAAAATGACCCAGACTGGCACCCCTACCCGTGTGAGAGAGCTGACCCCCACATACTAGCCAATAAATCATCCCTAAGTAAATGTAAAAGAATTGAAATTATACCATACATATTATAAGATCACACTACCATGAAGTTAGAAATCAATGACAAAAGATAACACAGAAATTACACAAATGCATGGAAACTAAACATTACACTCTTAACTAAATAATGAGTTAAAGAAGAAATCAAAGAAGATATGAGACAGTTTCAAGAACTAAATGATAACACCGGTACAAAGTACCAGAATTTATGGCACACGATGAAAGCAGTGCGAAGATGTAAGTATATAGCTGTGAATGCCCGCATCACAAAAACAGAGCACGCCCAAATAAATAACTTCATAATGCACCTCAGGGTCTGAGAAAAATAAGAGCAGTCCAAACCCGAGGCTAGTTCAAGGCAGAGAAGTATAAAGATCAGAGCAGAAATCACTGAAATTGAGACCAAAAAAATACAAAGAATTAATGTATCTAAGAGACGGTTCTTTGAAAAAATACACAAAATAGACAAACCCTTAGCCAGTCTAACCAAAGAAAAAGAGAGAGAAGACACAAATCTATGCAGTTAAAAATGAAAAATGTAATTTCACAATGGAGACTGCCAAAATTAAAAACATTATTAGCAACTACTTGGCAAACCTGTAAGCCTATAAATTGGAGAATTTAGAAGAAATAGATAGATTTCTAGAGGAATTCTACAATTCTGTAGGAATTATAGAACTGAACCAAGACGATTTAAAAATCCTGCATAATTCAGTTACAGGCAATGAAATCGAAGCAGTGATAAACAACCTACCAAGTAAGAAAAACCCAGGTCCAGATGGGTTCAATC
>PVJO010034433.1:0-10936 GCA_004026905.1 Hystrix cristata | reverse complement strand
CTTCCCTTTCCCAATATAATACATTTTAGTCTTTATTTACACTTCAGTTTCTCACATCAGAGAAACAATGCATTATTTAAACCTGTGTGTCCGATTTATTTCACTTAAGAGTATGGTCTCAAGATGCATCCATTTACCTAGGAATATCTCAAGCTTATCATTCTTTATGGCAGAGTAGTACGCCATTGTATTAAAAAAACACATTTTCTTTATCCAATCTGCTGTTGATGGGCATTTGGACTGCTTCTGCGATTTAGCTATTACAAACTGTGCTGCTATAAACATGGGTGTGCATATATCCCTGCTGTACAATGATTTTAATTCTTTTGGGAAGATACCAAGAAGTGGAATAGCTGGGTCAAATGGAATCTCTAGTCCTAGTTCCCTGAGGAATCTCCACACTAATTTCCATAGTGGTTGTACCAGTCTACATTCCCACCAACAGGATTTGCTGCATTCTTAAAGAGGATTTTTGCATCTATGTTCATTAAAGTGATTGGCCTGTAGTTCTGTATTTTGGTTGGGTCTTTCTCTGGATTTGGTATCAGGGTAACGCTTGCTTCCAGTAATGATTTTGGGAGTATTGCTTCCCTTTCAATTTCTTTAAAGAGTTTGAGGAGTAGTGGCAATATATCTTCTCAAAATCTCTTCTAGAATCCAGCAGTGAATCCATCAGGACCTGGGCTTGTCTTTATTGGTAGTCTTAAAATACTTCTTTAATTTTATTGGCTGATATTGGATCAATTAGAATTTTTATAGCTTCTTGATCCATCTTTGGGACTGCATATGTATCTAGAAATCTATCCATTTCTTTTCAATTTTCCATTTTTATTTGAGTATAAGTTCTCAAAGTAGATACTAATGATCATGTGGATTTCTGCAGTATATGTTGTGATTTCACCCTTTTCTTTCTTAACTGCATGGATTTAGGCCTTTTCTTTCCAACTTGATAAGGTTGGCTAAAGGTTTGTCTATTTTATTTCATCTTTCAAAGAAATAACTCTTCGATTCATTGATTTTTTGTATTGCTCTCTTAGTGTCAATTGCATAAGTTTCTGCTGTGATCTTTATAATTTCCTTCCTCCTACAGGCTTTGGGTTTAACTTGCTCCTGTTTTTCAAGAACCTTGAGGTTCAACATTAGGTTATTTATTTGATCTTGCTCTGTTTTTCTGATATAGGAATTCACTGCTATAAACTTCTCTCATAGGAATGCTTTCATCATGTCCATTACTTCCTGTATGTCATATTGGCATTGTCGTTCAATTGTAGAAACTAATTTCTTCTTTAAATTCATCTGTGACTCACTAGTCGTTCAAGAGGGTATTATTTAATTTCCATGTATTTATGTAGTTTTTGTGGTTTCTTTTGCCATTTATTTCCATCTTCACTGGTCTATGACCTGATGATGTGTAAAGGATAATTTCAATTACTTTGCATTTACTTAAGCATGTTCTATGAGCTAGTATGTGGTATATTTTGGAGACAGTACTGTGTACTGCTGAAAAGAATGTGTATTCTGTTGCTGTTGGGAGCAATATTCCATAGATATCTACTAAGTCCATTTGTTCAAAGTTTTGGGTCAACTCTGATATTTCGTTGTTGATTTTTTTTTTTTTTTGGTCTCATTCTATTTGTGACAGTGGGCTATTGAGATCTCCTATTACAATTTTATTAGTGTTTATGAGATTTTTCATATCTATTAATGTTTGTTTTATATAATTGGGTGCACTGGTATTTGATGCATATATAGTTATGTTGCTATCTCTTCCTCTTGAATTGTTACCTATAAAGTATGTAATCACCTTCTTTGTCTCTTCTGATCAGTCTTGTCTTGAAATCCACGTTGTCTTCAAATAGAATAGCTACTTTTACTTTTTTCTGGGTTTCTGTTGCATGGAGTATGTTTTTCCATCCTTTGACTTTTGGTCTGTGGATTTCTTTTTGGGTTAAATGTGTTTCTTGTATGCAGCATATTGTTGCATCTTGTTTTTTGATCCATTCTGCCAATCTGTTTCTTTTGATTGGTGAGTTGAAACCATTCACATTGATGGTTATAACTGATAGATACTGACTTATCCTTGTCTTTGTATTATTTTCCTGTTGATGATTTCTTTATTTCTCTTCCATTTAATTGTTTGCCTCGCCTGATGGATTAATTCCATTGGGATACTTGGAGTTGTTGGGATATTTGGAGTTGTTGTCTTTGTTGTCTCTTTCTAGAATAGGCTTAAGAACTTTTTTTTGGAGTTCTGGTTTGGTGGTCAGGAATTTCTTTAGGTGTTCTGTATTATGGAAGTATCTTATTTCTCCATCAATTTTGAAAGATAATTTTTCAAGGTACGACAGTCTTGGTTGGAGTTGTTTCAGGGCTTGAAATACTTTGCTCCAAGATCTCTTGGATTTAAGGGTTTGCATTGAGAAGTTGGCTGCGATTCAGATGGGATTTCCTTTATAAGTGATTTGCTTTTTTCCTTTAACAGATTTTTAACATTCTTTTATTGTGTCCAATATCTGGAACCTTGACTATTATATGCCTTGGTGTAGATTTTTTCTGATCACGACTATTTGGAGTTCTATATGCCTCACTTCTTTGTATGTCAAATTCTTTTTCCATGCTTGTAAAGTTTTCTGCAGATACTTCTATGAACAGGTTTTTATGTCCTTTGTATTCATTGATTCCAGTTAATTTTATATTAGTCTTGGCATTGTCTAGCAGTTGTTGGATTGCTTTTTCATGGTCCTTTGCTATTTCTAAGAAGTCATTTATTTGTGATCATCAACTGCAACCCTGTCTTTTAGATCTGATATTCTATCTTCACATAGTTGATTCTGCTGTGTATACTTTCAATAGAATTTTTAATATCCTAGATATCTATTTGAATTTGTTTTATGGAAGCCAGTTGTTTTCTGTGTTGGGCATTCATGGTTTCCATGTCTTTTCTAAGCTCCTCCTTTTAAAAAAGTCAATATTTACTCTAGATTCACTAACCACGTCCTTCATTATGGTCATCATTTCCTTAATTACCTGTGTAATTATTTCTGTTTTGATTTTGTCTAGACTTATTCATCTGATTTGTTACTTCTGCTACTACTGTTTCAGAATGTTCAGCTGGGTAGGTTTTGATTTCTTTCTCCTGAATGCCCTCTGGACTTGTTTTTGGCAAGTTGGATGTTTTGAATTACATCTTGCACCTGTGCTTTCTCATTTTCTATTTTTTTGTTTGTTTTCTGCATTGATACTTATAAATTGCTGATGGAATTACTAGTATCAAGACCTCCTTAGGTAATGGCTACTTTTCAGAGATGTCTTCTAGCCATAGCGGGCTTTAGGCCTTTGAGTCTGTCCCAGGATTGTAACTCTTCTCGTTATTACGGATGAAAGATTGCAGCCTACTTGGCCTAACTCCCTGTTCTTTGGTACTGGACTGTAGTATTGTTTGTAGCCCTGAGACAATCTAGGAATTGGCATACAAGGAAGACCAACTGATCACAACATCTATGTCATCTTGACTAAAATAATACAATCAATAATAATGATAGCATCAAACACAAGTTGGAAAATGATAAACTGTAATAACCGAAACTTTATCACCTTTATCCATAGGTATAAGATTTATACATCAAGAAAATTATACACTATGGCCAAGTAGGATTCATCCCAGAGATGCTGGGATGGGTTAGCATATGCAAATCAACAGATGTAATACACTATATCAGCAGATTCAAGGACAAAAATCACGTGATCATTCACATGATCATCTCAATAGATGCAGAAAAAGCATTTGACCAAATCCAACACCCATTCATGATAAAAACCCTCCAGAAAATAGGAATAAATAGGAATAGGTGGTCTACATCAATCTGATAAACCAGCTATCAGAAACCAACAACCAACATCATACTAAATGATCAAAAACTGAAAGCTCTCACTCTAAAATCAGGAACACGACAAGGATGTCCACTGTCACCACTCTTATTCAATATAGTTCTGGAAACATTAGTCAGAACAATTAGACAAGAGAAAGAAAAAAAGGAATAAAGATAGGAAAGGAAGAAGCTAAATTATAATTATTTGCTGATGGCATGATACTCTACATAGAAGACCCCAAAAACTCCACCAAAAGACTTCTAAATTTAATAAACAAGTTCAGTTGCATAACTGGATACAAAGTCAACACCCAAAAATCAATAATATTCCTGTATACAAATAATTAACTCACCAAGAGAGAAATTAGGGAAGCCACACCTATTCACAGTACCATTGAAAAAACTGCAATATTTAGGAATAAACCTAATAAAGCAAGTAAAAGATCTTTACATTGGAATCTACAGTACTCTGAAAAAGGAGATTGAAAGGGATATCATAAAATGGAAAGCTATCCTTGTTCTTGGGGAGGAAGAACCAACATAGTGAAAATGACCATACTTCCTAAATTACTATACAGATTTAATACGATTCTAAGCAAAATACTGATAAAATACTTCACAGAATTAGAGAAAGCAATTTTAAAATTCATATGGCACCAGAAGAGACTAAAAATAGCAAAACCAATTCTGAGCAATAAGGGCAAGGCAGCGGGCATCAAAAGCCCCAATTTGAAATTATACTATAAAGCCACAGTGATAAAAACAGCATGTTACTGGCAAAAAGTACAGACTTGAGGATCAATGGAACAGAATAGAAGATTCAGAAACAACCCCGAACACACCCAAATACCTCATCTTCAACAAAGGGCCAAACACCCTCACTGGAAGAAAGATAGCCTCTTTAATAAATGGTACTGGAAAACCTAGATTTCCACATGCCAAAGACTAAAACTAGACCCATGTCTCTCACCATGTACTAAACTAAAACTGAAGTGGATCAGAGATCTAAACATTAAAATAGAAACATTAAGTTTTCTGGAAGATAGAACAAGAAGAACACTTGAAGAAATAGGTGTAGACAAAGACTTTATGACTAAAACTCAGACTGCATGGGAAATAATACAAAGAATCGATGGCTGGAATCACATCCTATTAAAAAGCTTTTTGCATGGCAAAAGAAATCACCAACAGAGTGGGAAATAATTCTTACCAGCTGTTCCTCAGACAAAGGTCTAACATCTAGCATATATAAAGAACTCAAAAGAGTCAGACTCCTCAAATTTAAAGACCCAATCCAAAAATGGGCAAATAGACACTTCTCAGATGAAGAAGTACAAATGGCAAATAAATTTCTGAAAAAGTGTTCAACATCACTAGTCATTCAAGAGATACAAATTAAAACAACACTAAGATTCCATCTCACTCCAGAAAGAATGGCTATTATCAAGAAATCAACCAATAATAAGTGCTGGCAGGGCTGTGGGGCATTCACATTCTTGGTGTGAATGTAGACTAGTCCAACCATTGTGGAAATGAGTGTGAAGAGTCCTCAAAATACTACAACTAAAGGTTCCATTTGACCCAGCTCTTCCTCTTCTTGGTATCTTCCTGGAGGAATTAAAAGCATGGTACTACAGTGATACATGCACAAACATGTTTATAGCAAAACAGTTTGTAATAGCTACATCTTGGAAACCATCCAAATGTCCAGCAACTGATGAATGGACAAAGAAGATATGGTTTTTATATACACTGGAGTATGACTCTGCCATAAAAATGGATAAACTTGAAACATTTACAGGTAAATGGATGTACCTTGAGAACATACTCTTAAGTGAAATAAACCAGACACACATGAGTACATATTGCATTGTTTCTCTGGTATGAGAAACCAAAAGTGTAAATAAGGACAAAAATGTATAATAGATATTTTCAAAAAGAAAGAAAATATTCAAAAGAGAAGGAGAACTAGGGAGGCAGGAGGGGGAAAGGAAGGAAGCAAAAAGGAAAAGAAAAAGAGAAAAAAATGGAAAATGTAAATACAACTGTTGTAAATAAGGGGGGAGAGCTGAAGGGAGAGGTGGGGAAGGGGAAAAAAACCCAAGACATATCATGTACAGGTACAATTTATAATGAATGCGATTGTTATTTGTATCTAAAATGTACCAATATATCTTCTTGGTTCAATAAAAGAAAGATTTATAGTTATATTGCAAAATGTTAGACAAATCAGAAATTATATATGATAAATATCCATGCAATAGAGCGATTTTACTCCTTTTCACCGTAAAGCAGTATTTATCTACAGTATGATATGGTTAGCCACCAATAGATTTATAAGGTTAAATGGTACAGGTGTGGTAGCATGAAGAAGAAAGAGAAAGAAATAGATTGTGAAAAATAAAGCAGTGAAGAGGCAAAGAATGTAGCAAGATTGATGCAGAAGGTCCTGCTAAGGAGTAAAGGGAAATTAGTGTTATTAGATAAGAGTAACAGAGATGACCAACTAGGAAAAAGGATAAATAGTAGGAAATAGAGATTAAACAAGAGAAAAAGAAAATAAGGAAAAAATACTAAGGGAACAAGTTGAAAGAAAGTGAGAAAAGAAGGGGGAGAGAGACAGAATAAAAGGAGGACCTATGTAAACAAAGTAATATTAAAAAGGAAGGGACAAGAAAATGTGTGGTAAAACTCCAATGTCCACCAAAAGAAAAAAAGTCGTGAAAAATAAAAAATGTACCAATAGAGGAGAAAAAAAAAAAGAATAGAAAAAAAAAGTTCCTATGTATATCCAGATGATATACATGATATGTACATAAGTGTTTTCTTCCCAGGCCAGTAGTCTTTAATCTTACAAGTCACATTTCTTTTTGCTCCTCTTTCGAGTCTGTGAGTTTGTATGTACTCAGTTCAAGTGGACCTCTCTGTAATCCCTGTATATGGCAGCTGTTTAAGCTGGGGAGTAGGACCAGGGAAGGTGTGGGGCCTTGATTCTTGGATCCTGTCGTGGATTCTTGCTGGTTGGGGACTGACACTGGTTACCCAACGTATATTCCAATCTCCATGGGACAGACTCCTGACACCATGTGGAGAATCCCATCGACTTGGGATGCTCAGAGGAGAAACAAATTTGCCTGAGTAATGTGGAGCAATTTCTGCAGGCCCAATGAGGGCACCGGTTGCTGGATGGGTCTCTCTGGCATCTGGTGTATCAGTCAGCGCAGGCAGGCCTTTAACCCTTGCTGCTTAAGCAGGCAGAGGACTGGCCTGCTGTGTTAGGCAGGAACTATGCCCGGAAGTCTGGCTGAATGCAGGCTGGGGACTCTGCTGTGCCCAAAGTGGAGGCAGTGTGCCTGCTGCTGAATGCACATTGCCACAGTCCAGGTGTACAAGGCAGAGATTTACATGGCCTTGGAATACCTTGTGTAAACTCAGGTTCCCCAGGTACTGATGCTGAATGTCATATAGAGACTCTGGTGGGCTTAGGATTGGAGCAGGGCAATGAGAACTGGTATAGGACTCAAACCAGACCAGTGTTTGCTCTATGAATGTCCTAGTTGGCATGGTATAAAGTACAGGCTCCTGACAATGACTCAGGTGTGCCTGGATCCAATATGGAAGACTCCTGACACAGGCACTGATCACTTGTTTTTCCCCTCAGAATCTGAGAACTAATGGGCAGGTAGAGGGGGATCAGCCCTGGTCACCTGTCCCTGGCATGTGCCAGCAAAAATACTGCCAGGCTACAGCCTCCTCTGTGTTTGGAGACCAGATGATGAAGTGAAGGGCCCAAATATTCCAAGTCTATCCTGTGCAGCTAGACTGTACTCTACTATTTGTATCCCACTAGCTATTTGGGAACTTCTCAAAATGACTGTTCCCATGATGGGTGCAGAGGCTCTGCAGGCCAGCCTGGTTGGGCTGCTTCCTTTCTTTTAAAGTCTTTTGCATGCATTTCGTTCGATCTACAATCTCTTCTTTCAAATTGATTATTTGAAGCAGGGTGTATGTCCCTCCCCTTCTTCCAATTACCTATGTTTTTAGTTGTTTTTCTCTGAGTGTCCCAGATGTGACTTCTTTATTTGGCCATATTGGAAAAATCTCAAATCACTTACTTTTACTAGGACTTGATTTCCCATATGTGTGCCATTTGGAAAGAGTGGTGTCTAAGGGACCCTTGAGATCTTTGATTCTATAACTTTTAATTTAGCTTCTTGAGATGACCCTACTACTTCACCTGAAATGATGTCCCTTGTTTCCACGTTGCTAACACATTATCCACTAGGTTTCATTTTGAATGTCACTTCTTCAGAGTTGTCCCTGATGCTTGGGATAGCTCTCCTTGTAATACTTGTTTGTACTAGACTCTCTCCTTTTTAGGACACTTATTAGATGGCTACTTGCTTCTTTAGTATCTGTTTGCAACACTGGACGTGAGCTCCCAAAGGCAGGAACTGTTTCTTCCTTTTTACCATACTCAATCTGTTGCCTATTAGGTATTCTCAGAGACATTGTCCCTAGACACCCTATTCAATTTTTTTTTTCTCAAATAGTTCCAATCACACTACTTGACTTTTTTAATCCTTAGGATATATTGCTGTGTAACATACTATATGTCTTACTTAGCATGCTCATTATTTATGGAGGTCTATAATGATGAAACTTCCGTTAAGGCTATAATAATCTTTTCTGCTCATCATGTATCTTCAGTAACTAAAAGTGTTAGGAACATAGAAGGAAGTCAATAAATTTTTCTGAATAAATTTGTTTGTTGAATATGCCATCAGTGGTAAAGCACATACACTGAATTATTTTTTTCCCAGTACTGGGGATTGAACTCGGGGCTTTTATACGGCGCTATATTCCTAGCCTTTTTAATGTTTTTTATACTTTATTTTGAGATAGGATTTCAGTCACCAATTTGCCCAGGCTGGGTTCAACTTACCATCCTCCTGCCTCAGCCTCTTAGAGTGCTGGGATTATAGGCATGAGCCACAATGCTGGGTTTTATATATTTTTTAGCAGTGGGGTTGAATTTGGCTTTATTCATACATATGTTTTCATCTCATTTCTCTAGTGCAGAAAAATATACATTTGTGTGAATTCGAACAAGATCATGAGTAAGGTTTGTCATCTGTAAAGGGTGTGACATAAATTGGCCCATGTGCTAAAGGGCTTATCTCTGGACTTTAAAGATGTTGTAGGCCAAATGCAATTATAATTGCTTGGCCATTCTCTAAAACCATTTACAAGTATGCCTTAAGCATATTTTTGAGAAAATCAAGAGCATATGAACAAAGCAAAAGAATTCTTTTTTAGAAGACCACATAAATAGAGGACTAGAATCCAAAACATCTTGGAGCAAAAGATATGAAAAATAAACTCCTTCAAAACCACATAAATAACTTAAGTAGATAATATGTGCTTTTTGAAAATATAGTTTACAAGCTACAGGGAAAGTTAAACAGTAGGAAAAAATAAGTAAACAAAATAACTAATCTACAACACATTAAGTCTTACAATCCAGTTATAAACATCATTTTTGAAATCCACAGCTATTTCAAATGCATCTACCATGATATAATTGGACTCTGGATGCAAAAAGGAAATATCAAGACAATTAAATTTAAGGCCGTGTGAACTTAAAGACTAAAATTTAAACTGTATCAAATTAAAAAGGAGAAGTGAGTGCAAGGCAAGGAAGAGCAATAGTTATTTTTTAATGAAGTTTATGTAGGACTCAGGTGACTCATTTGGTAGAGAATTATTTATTAGTTCCCTTCATAAACTTTAAAAACAATATTAATGTAATAATTTAGTGTGGATGTTTAGAATCTTTGTAGTTGGAAAAATAGTTTTCTACTCTTCAATTATAATTTTAAAAGGCTTTAATATTAAGATAGTCTGATAGCCTGACAAGAGGGTTTAATTGTTAAAATTCAGTTTTGAAAAACTGAACTTTGATCCTCTGAAATGTGCTGCATAAATCAAATTCTAAGCCATATGGAAGCATTGTTTATTGAAATATTGTAACTATCTCTACAAATTGCTTTTAAAAAACCAAAGTGAAGATACTGAAACTGACTTGTCTATGTACAAACATTATTTAAATTAAGATTTATTTGAATTACACATAATTTCTAAGAAGTTGGGCAAGAGGTCTTTGTCCTCCACAATAATTCAACTTAAAGACTTGTACATTTTTGAGCTTCTAGGTACTGTCCTTGGTATTGGAAATACAGATATGAGCAGTACATAATCTTTGTCTTCCAAAGCTGATGATCTCATAGAAGGACAAACAATGTCCATGAATAATTAATATAATGATAGTTGTATATTTAATAAGAGAAAAACCCTTATGACCACCAAGAAGGATATATTACTCACTTCTAATAGGTCTTATATAAAACTGTGGCTATAATCTTGATTCTCTGATGACAGTAAATGTGCTAGATGGGAAAAAAAAATACTGTTGAGAGTAGGTTGACAAATTCCCTTCACCTGTGTCTCCTTGTATAATTTCAGAGAATCAGAGATACACACTTACTGTTTTCAATGCTTAGGCAAGCAGAGTAAGAACTTCTTTGGATACTGACGTAGGCATAGCACGATAGGAGTCCCACTTGAATACATTATGAAGCTGAGATGTTAGGTCCATTTCCCTTGCTCTTAATTTTACATCTAAGTACTTCAGCATCTAGATCCATATTGAGAGGTTAAAAAAATAAACACAATCTTACTGTAATACTCATTTTCTCTTACTGTGGCAGGTAAGAATCTGTAAGTTCAATCTTATGATTAATCTTTTATTAGATCCCTATTGAATTTTTCACACAGTAGATCCCAAATCATTGCAGCTCCCCCATAGCCTCCTTCTTTTGCTTGCTTGTAACAGATACCCTCAAATTCTGTTTTCTATTTTAGGCTAAGAGATGTGAATGTCCTAATTTCCATTCCAGCAATCTCAAAATCTTGATCATTACAGTTCATTGGTTGAGAGTTGAGAATCTGAAATCAAGCTCCTTGGAGTTAAACTTGCTTATATATGAGTTATTGACTTTGAGAAC
>PVJO010034432.1:0-10903 GCA_004026905.1 Hystrix cristata | reverse complement strand
GCAGCGCCGAGCAGCCGAGCGCCCGCGGGCTCACCAAGCGCCAGGCTGGGTGGGGGCTCCGGACGCAGGGCAGTTCAGCAGCTGGCCCAAGTCCATCACAAAAGAAAGTCTCTTTCGAAACCGTGGCCTTGGCCCGTGGCGATTACTGGACCTCGGTCCACCGCAGCGAGTCAGTAACGCGGCTGTCGCGTTGTTCTATGAGCAGCAGCTTGGTTCCTCTGTAGCACAATGGCTTGGTTTCTACTTGCAAACATGAGGAAGGGACCCACCAACCCACCCACCGACCCCAGAGAGGGGAAGAGAGAAGAGGAGGGCCGTTTGACCAGGACCAAAGTCAGACACCTCCTCAGCCTTCAAGAGAGGGCGCTTTGTCCAGACTCCGTGGTGCTCCTCCGAGGTGAGCGACTTTGAAGGAGTAGCAACGAGTACAGAGCTTGCACAGAGAAAGAAAATTTTAAAGTACTAATTGGATGAATGAATGAACCCAGCTGTAGTGACCCCACGGGTTGGCAGCAGAGGTAGATGGTGGACCGCAGGGGGCTTTTCTCTTGGCTCTTTCTGTCTCTGGCCACAGTGCTGATTCCCAGAGAATAAGTCCCTTTGCTGTCTTAAGGTTAAATTTCTTCATCTATATTTTGGGTCTGATCATGTCCTTCCCAATCCCCTCGGGGCAGCTGCCATGGTGGCCAAGGCCCAGCCTCGACGCACTCCCCACAGCCAGAAAGCGCAGCCACCTTTGTCCTCAGCAAGTAATCACCGTGAAAGGGCAGAGAGGTGGGCTCCGTGTGAAGGATCAGGAAGGAGGAGGTTCTGTCCCAGGGGCTTCAGGGTTGCGTCGTTCTCAGCGCCGGGAGGGAGCCGGGCAAAGCCTGTGGGAAATGAGCTTCGATGCCCAAGTCCACCTCACCGGACAAAGCGGACAAAACGCTTTCTCTTGCGGGCTGACCAGCCACAGGGAGATGTTTGACTTTGATCTTGGTCAGAACAGTCCCCCTCCTCCCTACTGGGTTTCAGCTGATGTTTGCATGTGGAAACCAAGACCTGTTTTTAAAGAGGTTCTAACGGAGACCAAGTGCCTGTGCTAGACAAACTCACACCCAGAGCAGGTGGCCTAGATCTTGGAGTATTTTGTGGTTTGGATTTGTTTTTCTTTTCGTGGTACTGAGAGTTGAACCCAAGGCCTTTGCACTGAGCTATATCCCCAGCCCTTTTTTTGTGTGGGGGAGGTGCTGGGGATCGAACTCAGGGCCTTGCACTTGCTAGGCAGCGCTGGCACTTGAGCAAATCCCCAACCCCTGACCCCACCAATCCTTTTCTTAATTGTTTTCTTGAGACAAGGTCTTGGTAAATTGTTAAATTACCTAGATGGGACTCAAATTTGCTACTCTCCTGCCTCAGCCTCCCAGAATGCTGGGATTACAGGTGTGTACCGTCATGCAACTGTGGCTCAGAGAGGCTCATGAGCTTGTGTGGTATGTGGTCAGACTGGGATCGGAAGCCAGGTGGTCTCACCCCAGAGACCACCTTCTTTGTCATGGAACCAATTTAATGGGGCTGGGAAAAGTATAAGCAGTTAGCTTGGTGAGACTGGGCATACAGAGGCTGTGGACATGAGATCTGAGGGCCTTAGGACCCTCAGGGCCATGGAGGTGTGTGTCAGCCTGGCAACAGGAATGCAGGATGGATTAGAGCTCAAGGGCAGGAATGGGAGTTCAGCCAGAGCCAGGAAATTCACTTAGTATCTCTCACAAAGGGGGTGTCATGCATGGGCAGTGTTAAAAATGAATCCACAAGCCCAGAACATTTGTCGAAATACTTTAATTAAAATGCATTGTAATACGAAAGCCCAAGTGTACATAAAGTATTCATGTTTACTAGGAAAACAGATTAAAATATTCCCAGTAGCTAAACACATTTTGATAATGAATTTTTAAACAGCTTCTTGGTTTTAATTTTTATTTAAAATATTTATTTAGTTAAAAAAATAACTTGCTATTCATTTTCTACCAAAATGTAAGACAGGTCGCGGCATTTTAAATGAGAAGAGATTCAACGCACATAAATACAGTTTCCGTTTTGCTGCAGAATTACAGTATTTCTCAGCTGTGCTGTTCCTATCTCAGCGACCCACCAGTCCCATTCAATTTGGAGACTAATGCCTGTCTCCAATTCAATTTACCTACTATGTCGACTTTGCAAAAGTGGTGAATTTAATGAGATATCTCAGCAAAAGTAACACACTGCTAATCTCATTTCAAAGTCAGTTTTCTTTCTAAGACAATTCTTAGGAACCACAAGAATCTCTCGCTTTATATAACAAGCAGGATACATTCAAGGACTGATATCTAAAAGAATAAGTACATTCCTATAAAAAAGATTCCTTATAGGATCTCACAGTGAAAGTGCATGGAAACATTTTGCCACCTTTGGAGGGCAATATGTTTACTTTAGAGGAGTATGTGAAATACTAGCTACAGGTGGGAGCACTTTCCATGCCTGGGTCTTAGAAAATGTGGTGCAAATATGAGAATGACAAACGGGATCGTGAAGGAGAAAAATCTGCCTAGACTCCCAGACTTCTCAATGTAAAAAAGTTTATATCATAGGAAACAGGGAGATAGATCTTTTGCAAATGGGAAGGAGACCAAACGATGAAGTGAGAAGAGGACATAAAAAGAATTAAGATGTGTTATGCACATGTACCCACTCCCCATGATAAACATAATCATTATGTACTGCAAACATGTGCTCATAAAAATAAAAATTAAGAAATATGTACCAGTGAAATTATGTTTACACAAGATTTTTTTTTTCTCCAGTGCTGGGGATCAAACTGAGGGCCTCGCACAGGCTAGACAAGCCCTCTACTACTATGCTTTTACCTCTTGGGGGACTTTTCGATGGCAGCCTTATTTTTAATAATGCAAGATTCAAAATACTCAAATGTCCATCAGTTGGAGAGGGTTTTAAATGTCCTGATACAATGAGCTGGACTGCAATCATGAACAAAGAAATATACTCTTTAGGTACTAATAGGGAATACAGTAATCTCCAAAGCAAACTCAGTGTGGAAAATAACAGTGGCTCTAGTATGTGTTTACAACTTCTGTTTAAAAAAAAAGAGGCCAGGTGCAGGGGTGCACAACTGTAGTGCTAGCTGCTGGGGAGACTGAGGCAGGAGGATTGTTTGAGGCCATGAGTTCAACACAGTCTCAAAATAACAAATAAATAAGGAAAGGAATAAGAAGGAATGTACGTGTTTCCTCATGTAAGCATAGTCTCCCCGAAAGGACACAGAAGAAGCTGCTAACCATGTTTACTTCCAGGGAGGGGTCCACGGAAGTTGTGTGCCAGGAGTAGGTACCGTGGAGAGTTTTTAATTAGTAAGTGTCCTTTCGTATCCATGTAAATGTGTTATTACCTGTTATATTAAATCAACAAAAACTTATTTGTTGTTGTTTTTTGGGGACAGGGTCTCACTGTATAGTTCAGGCTGGCCTTGAACTCACTATGTAGCCTCGAATTCCTGGCGATCCTTCTGCCTCAGCCTACCGAGTACTGGAATTACAGGCCTGAGCTACCAAGCTCAGCTAACGAAAAATTTTTAAAGGGATAAAATAATAATGTGAGTCATCATTACATCCAGTTCCCCAGACTGCATGATCTGGCATCAACTAGACAAATCTGTTTCTCACTCTGGGATTTGGAATTGCTTAAACCAACCTGGGAACCCCCAAATTGTTTAATTTTTCCATCCTGGAAATGAATGTTGTTTTTAATTGATGGGCAAATACATAGAGCTGCAACGCCAAAAGTCACTTGACAGCTCACCATGCTCTTGTGGTTTATGTGACAAGGGCAGGGCCTCCGGGACTCCCAGGCGCCTGGGGTCCCCTGCTGCTGGTGGAAACAAACGTCTAGAGACTAAATTTGTCCTTGGTCATTCCCTCCCCTAACAGCCATTTGGTATCAAATAAAACCCTCTCACTATGGCCTAGAAGATGCCCCCCTCCTTTAATCTTAAAAACATGGTCTGGGGAGACTTTAGGGAGTTTAAGTGTCTCATCTGTGAGCCTCCATTTTCCAGGATTAATCGAAGTTGCTGCCGCCGTCTCTCTAGCAAAAATGTCAAAGCAAGCGACAGTCTGATCCCTGCTGGCAATACAGAGGGCTTTTCAAGGTGACAAGCCAGGGACACTTCCACAGGGCTGTCCTGTTGCCTCGAACAGCTGCAGCCCCTTGCCGGTAAACCCATTTCCGTCCCATCTGTCGAGACAAAGGTGTGAGACCGAGGGGGAAGGCGTCTGGAGGAGCTAAGCACGGCCACCCTAGAAGCCTCCTGTGCCTCACAGTGCGACTGCCAGCCGAGGCCGACGTCCCAAGCTCGGGCAGAACGGCACAGCTGTCCGCTCTGCAGAGTCCCTTTCGGTTTTTGCAACAGGGAGCCGATTCCCGGGTAGGGGGGGTGTTTCCCCTCGGTCCCCAACCCCTGGATTCCCGGGTTGAGCTTCCCGCGGTGTCGGAGCCCCCCGCCCGTCCCTGCCTATGATTTGAAAAGTGGAAAGCGATTCTGTTTTTTAGAATAGCAACCGTCCGGGGGAGCCGGCGTCCTCCCGGGAGGCTGGGTGCTTGGGGACACCGACACTGGACCGAAAGCGCTGATTTCAACACCAAGCCCGCCAGGAGGCGAACTGGGCAGAGGCGGGCTGGGTCGCGGGGCTGGGGGTGGGTCGGGAGCTGCAAGCTCACTCCGCAGCCTCCTCCGGCTTCTCCACCGACAGCGTCTGCTCACCGGGCTCCGGGCCCGGGCTCATGCGGTTCCCCACCGAGGGCTCTTCCGTGCCGGCCGCCTCCTCCCCGCCACCCTCGGGATTCTCCGCGGAGGCTGGCGGCGGAGAGCGTGGGGCGGGGGGCCCCGGGGGCTCCTGGGGCGCGGGCTGGTCCTGGGCAGCCTCCGAGGGGGCCGCGGGCTGGTCGGGGGCGGCCTCCACTGGAGCTTCCTGTGCAGGCTTGGCCTGAAATCCAGAAAGGGTGACTGGTGAGGCACAGAACGTCCAGGGGTCTTGGACACCTCCCTGTTTACATGTTTTTGTTTGTTTGTTTTTTCTATACTCTGGATTGAACCCAGGGCCTTCACACTGAACTATATCCTCGGCCTATTTAAAATTTTTTTTTTTTATTTTCGAGACAGGGTCTCTCTAAGTCACCAAGGATCAGCCTCCCAGAACAGTGGGATTACAGCCAGGCCTGGCATGTGTCTCTCTTGCACTCCGGAAGAGGAAGTCAGTGGGGTGCCAGGGATAAAAATCTGCTGGATCGGGCAGCATCAGGGTTATTTTGGGGAAACAGAATAAATGATGGGAAGTTTAAGGATGAAAAGTCCCAGCTGGGTTTTATGGGAAGTCTTGGGGATGTCTGAGATCCCCGTTGAGCAGTAGGGCTCCAGACCTGAGCTATTTAGGGTGGTGAACATAAGGGAAAGCCAGGAAGGCCTCTCAAAGGCTGACCCATCCTGCGGGCCCACTCCTGCAACCAGGGATGGGTGGCCCTGGAGAGAATGAGAAAAACACTAAGCACGTGGGTGAAGGGTGACACAGGCAGGGCCCCAAAGGCCGGGTCCTCTGGGAAAGAATGGGTTTAGAGGTCAGGTCTGTGGGGTGGCAGGAGACCCAGCAAAGAAGCCAGGCCTTGTGGACAGCTGTCGCCCCGCCCACCCTGTTTGACCCCCATCTCCACATGGAAAGAGATAGAGAGGGAGAAGCCACCAGAGGACCAGGCCTAGTGGTCCTCGGCAGCCTGGGACTCACTGCAAGTGGTGTGAAAGTAAAGGGAGTGCAGGCAGTATGTGAGGATGGAGACCCCTGCAGTGTGCCCAAGTCTCAGCCTGCTGAAGGAAGGAAATGGTGGGGAGGGACAGGAGGCTCCTGGAACCCAAGGCAGCTCTGAGGATCTGCTGCTCCCTCTGTTCCACTCTGTCCTGTGCACCCTAAACTGACTCTGCCCTTCCAGGGCAGGATGGTTGAATGGGACTTCTGAGTGCATCTTGCTATAAACAGAACCAAAGTATGATGGGAGGGCTGGGGATTTAGCTCAGTGGTTAGAGTGGTTGCTTAGCAAGCACAAGGCCCAGAGTTCGATCCCCAGTACCAAAAAAAAAAAAATTGATAAGAAAGCTAGTAATGTGCTTTGCCATGTTTAAAATGCTTTATAAAGAGCAACCAAGTTAGCCTGCCTGACCTTTGTGGCCCCACATAGCAACTATGACCCTGCAAAGCCCGGGGCCATGGAGCCAGTGGGTGACAGAGCCCGGATTTGGACCCGTGTCTCCAGACTTCTAATGAAGAGCTCCTTGTGCCATCCTGCCTGCGTGTGCTAAGTGGCAGGGGAAATGCCTTCTGTTGGAACACTCATGCAAATTTAATTCACATCTCAGTGATGAATGACACTTAGGAGCAACAAACCCACTTCAGCTAAAGCTATTCACTCTTCTGAGAGTACTTTTTTGGGGGGGTGGCATTTGAGACAAGGTCTGACTTTGTAGCTTGGCTGGCATTAACTCACTATGTAGGCCAGGCTGATCTCAAGCTCTCAGCCATCCTGCCTCGGCCACCCAAGTGCTGGGATCACAGGCGTGTGCCACCACGCCCAGCCCTGAGCACACTCTTGGAGTTTGGTCCATTACCCTACACAGGGGCCAGCACTAAAGACCCAACCTCCTGGCTCAACCTTGACCTTGACAGTGGAGAGCCGAGCAACCACAGCTTCCTCAGTGTGGGGCCGGTGAGGCCGAAACTGGAAGACATCCGGGAATCTCTGGTGGTTCTGATGTCACCAGACTCCTGCTGTCCCGTGGCCCCGGATGGGTCCCCCAGACTCTGACACCAACCCAGACTTCGGCTGGGTTCGCTGGCCTCCTTTGAACTCTGTCATCTAGATTGACGCCCGCCCCTCCGAACAGCCCTGTCCCTGAACACCTGCGTGTCCCAGCCCCCTCCTCACTAGCAGCCTCCCTGAAGGACAGTCATGAACAGACATAATTAGTGCAATTATTCTAATTGGCATTCTCAGCTTTAGTCACAGAAGAAAGTCCCAGAACTAATTTTGATATTCCCATTAGAGCTCCAGGGGCGGGGGCAGCTGGCTCCATGCCCGGCCATGGGATTTTTTTCCTTTCAAATCTTTTAAATTGCTACAGACAGTATTACATAGGAAAACATCGCTGCTGCTTGGGGCAGGCCATTTCCTGCCCACACCCTCTCCTCCGAGCGCTGCACCTGCGCAGGACTATCTGTCGGGGATCCTCCCCTCCCCACACTCAGTCCCGGGATGGGCATGGGACCCCCATGATCCAGGCCTCCCAGAGCCAGGAAGTCCCTTGGCCACCTTGAATGGCTCAGGAACTGGCATGTGACCCAATCCTGGCCCTTGACGGTGGGTCCTGGGACTTTTGCTGGAGTCGCCGGGGAAGAGATACTTGGACTTGCTTTCTATACCAGGAGGACATGATCAAGGGCACCTGCCTGGAAGTGGAGCCATTGTCAAAGAAACAGATGTAGAGGTGACAGACTGGGAAAAGCAGTCCTACTGACCACATTTGGGCTTTTACAGATGGACTGACTCTGTGCTGCTGAGGATGGAGTCCAGGCAGGGGCCAGCACATACTATGCAACCACTGTGCCCTGAGATGTACCTCCAGCCTCCCAGGCTTTGGGATCCAGCCTTATCCAAACTTGTCAGTCGCTTGACCCCCACTTCCTTGTTTTCTCAAGCTCATTTAAGCTTGTGCTTTGTCACTTGCAATCATGTAAGTCCTGCCTGATACAAAACAGGAAAAATAGTCCCTAACACTGCAGCCCACTCTTGGAGGTCCCTCGGCCTCCCTGTCCTGAACCCGAAAGGGACAGGGCAGCGGGGTCCCCACCGCGTTACCTGCTCCAGCAACTGCTGCTGCCTGGCAGCCGCCTCCAGCGCAGCCAGTTCCTTGAGCCGGGCCCGGAGGTGGGCGAGCTTGCCGCCTTTGCCACCCCTGCCCATCTTCCCTGCTGCAGCCAGGGCCGCGTTGAAGAGCTTGGGCGTGCCTGCCCGCGGTGGCAGGATGAGCACACTCTTCTCCTCCTTGGGCTTGTTGTTGTTTCTCAGCATGCGCCTGAAAGACATCGGTGGGCACTGTGAGCGCCCTCTGTGGGGAGAACTGCGCACAGAACCCGCTAGGCCAGAGCCGGGTGCTGGGGTGGTTGTGGCTGATCGGTTTCAGGTGCTTTATGCATGGATCTCATTGAATGATCAGCCCAAGTGTAACAACATGGGTTTCCTGTCTGCACCTACTGGGTGAGCACACTGAGGCACAGAGAGGTTGCGTAACTCTTCTGAGGCCACACGGGACGTACTGAAGGGCTCTGCAGTCGCTTGAGTGAGTCTCCCAAGTCTTCATGCGCTGGGAACTTGGTGCTCAGTGTGCTGTGGTGGGGAGGTGCTGGGGAGCGAGTGAAGTAACTGGGTCATCAGAGTGCAGCCTTTAGAAGCAATTGATGTGGTTCTCATGGGACCCTGGGTGCGTCTTACCAGAGGGCTGTTATGAAAGAACAAGCTGGGACCGTCTCTGCTCTCTCTGGCTTTCTGTCTTGCCATATCATCTCTCTGTCCAATAGACGCCCACCCCGAGGCCATGTGCTGTGGGGCCCTCAAGCCAACAAACTTCTTGTCTTTATAAAGGATCTGGCCTCAGGTATTTCTTTTGTCTCTCTTCTATCCTTCCTATGTTCCTCCCTTCCTTCCTGCTGGGAATCAAACCCCGGGCCTTGCACACACTAGCCAAGCCCTCTACTCCTGAGCTGTACCTCCCTGCCCCATCCCAGGTATACACAAATGGGAGGCCTGAGAGAAAACACACCCAAAATGGCTTCCTCATTGACTGATCAGACCAAGTGTAACTATATGGGACTCCTGTCTGCACCTACTTCTGTTTCATTGTCCTTTCTCCAGGGTCACTGATGTCAACGCTGAGTGTCCGAGTCCTTCACAGACACCCCAGGCCCCAGTGGCCCTGCCTGAGTTCTCTGCTCTGTGAGACTCCTTCCCCCGCAGGGTGAATGCACAGAGCACAAGGAGGGTGCAGGCCAGCGCTGCGTGCCCAGCCAGAGGACTTGGGTACTGCCTGCTGGCTTCGACGGAGCAGCCGGCCATGCTGTAGAAGCCCAGGCAGCAAGATCTGGGCAGCCCCTGGCCAGCGGCCAGCTAGCACAGAGGTGCCAGTCCCACAAACCCAGGACCCGGGTTTGGCCAGCACCACGTGGTCTTGGGAGCAGGTCCCTCCCCCATGAAGACTTCAGATGAGCCTCTTCTTGGCCGACAGCTTGGCGTCGGCGGTGGGTCTGGACTTTGTGGAGTGCTCAGCTAAACCATCCCCAGACTTCTGAGCCACAGAAACTGAGATAACAAATGTGTGTGATTTCAAGATAGTAAGGAGCTAGGTGTGGTGACCCCAGCACCGGGGAGGCCAAGGCAGGAGGATCATTGTGACGAGTTCAAGGGCAACCTGGGCTACATAGTGAGTCCAGGGCCAGCCTGCACTACAAAGCAAGACCCTGTCTCAACGACAAAAAAACAAACAAAAAAACCCAAAAACATTTGTAGTGACATTGTTACACAGCGATAGATACATATCTACTAATATACCTCTACATTCTCGGTTAAGCCTCACTACAATCCTTACAAGTAGTCTTACTATTCATGCCCATTTCTAAATGAGGAATATGGAAGTCCAGAGAGGGTAAGTAACTTTCCCAAGGCCACACAGCTAGGTAATGGCAGAGCTGGAATTCAAACTCACATATCTGACCCCAGCACCCCAGATCTTAATGTTCCAAGGCAACATTGCACTCATTACCTTCTTAGATGTGGGCAATACTTCTGCAACATAGAAAGGGCTGAGGTTAATGTGCTCCTGATAGTTGGGGAAACTGAGGCTGGGAGTTGGGGGAATTAACATGCCCGAGGTTGTCAGGAAGCAGCAGAGGCAGAATCACAACCCAAATCTACTACGATGTACTGCTCTGCTTTTCTAAATCAGCACAGAATTTTCCATCGAAAGAGCCCCCACCTTTCCCAAGGAATTTTTTTTGCATTATGAATATGTGATGAGAAGTTTGGCCCAAGAACAAATGAATTTTGTCTGCGATCTAATGGCCTAGACTGCTAATTGGCAAATTCATTCATCAGGGTTCCAGCCAAACTTGTTTGTTTAAAAATGAGCCCATTACCGGCTGCTTATCTAATCAGAGGCAGTGGGCTTAAATTGTGCATATTGATATTAATTACCCAAGATTTGCATTTTCTAGCTGAGTTCCGCAGGAGAACACAAACATGGTAATTCATCAGAGGCCTCTTAGACACCAGCCCTACACTGTCACCTATGTTATTTGAGTCCCTAATTCACAACGTGACAGTTGTAGGAAGGCTCCATGTGGGGCTGAAACGACGCAAAAGCACAGTCTGTGGGGTCTCTGCTGGTTGCTAATGGCTGTCTCTGTTTGGAAACATTGAGCTGGCTTCTGGAACGTTTCCACATTAAAGAGACTGCTCTTCGTTTTTATTTTATTTTTATTTGTTTTGATACAGGGTCTCACTGTGTACTTCAGGGAGGCCTTGAACTCACTGTGTGGGCCAGGCTGGCCCTAGTCTCACGGCAATCCTCCTGCTCAGCTTCCAAAGTGCTGGGATTACAGGTGTGTGCCACCACACCAGGCTTTTCCCTTCATTTTTGGACACTGCACACTTCTCTATGGTTAGGATCCTGCATCGCCCCAGAGAAGTGGGCAGACATGAGACTCTTCCCTCTGAGCTGCATCCCCAGCCCCACTTCATGTATCAGAGACGCTTTCTTGTGCTTTGGGGACGTGAGATA
>PVJO010034431.1:0-10939 GCA_004026905.1 Hystrix cristata | reverse complement strand
GATTTTTTTGAGAAGGAGGTTGCACTGTGCAGCCCAGGCTGGCCTTGAACTCAAAATCCTCCTGCCCCAGCCTCCCAAGTGCTGAATTCCAGGTGTGCACCACCATATTCAGCTATTTTCAAACAAGGATTGGAGGCCCAGGGTTAACTTTGCACTTATCAGAAGGAAGAAAAAGCTGTTTGTAAAAGAGTTAAAACTTATCTTAATGAGGGACTGGGGATTTAGCTCAGTGGTACAGCGTTTGGCTACCAACTACAAGCCCCTGAGTTCGATTCCCAGCACCCTCCCAAAAAAAAACTTCTCCTAATGAGAGATTAGAAAACTCACAAATGGGGCTAGTACAGTTAGAAACAAAGGAGCTGAGTGAGCCACTCCCTTCCCCAAAAGCTCAACCATAAACACAAACATTTTAAGGATTATCTCTACTTCCACCTTCTTAGGGGAAGTACAAAACATAATAACAAAATCCTATCACCCCAGTGGGAGGCACCCAGAAGTCCGAGACGGGGACCCTTTAAATCCAAGGAGCCTGAGTTTGCAGACGCCTGTCCCTTTTACTCGCATGTGCCTACCCTTTTCGCCCTTCCTGCCCTTTTCCCCTTCCCTCGTCCCGGCTGCCACCTTCCTGGAGATCACCAATAAACGCAGCTACCTACCACAGAGTGTGCAAATGGAATTCTTTCTCTGTCATACACAAGGACCTGGACTATTTCTGGCCTCACCTGTCACAGGGCCGCTTCCTGCACCAGACCTTACAGCCATGGTGACCAAGCACACAAAGACCTGTGACCTGCCCAGCCGGAAGCCAGCTGCTCAGCAGCCAGGCTGGGGCCTGTAGGGGTCCCCACACTGTCCCCAAGAGCAGGGGTGGGCTCGGCACAGTGAGGGCACCTGGGAGCCCTCGCCCCACCACAGCCTGAGGTCAGCGGGGACCCGGTGTGCACAGACTGCCTGTCAGAACGCAGGGGCCGGCGTCAGGTGAGCTGAAGGTGAACCTTGCGATGAGGGAGACCTGGGCTCAAATCCCAGCACCAGGGGCACTGGTTGCACAGTTGATATATATGTAATCTTTCTTTCTGTGTTGGAGATTGAACCCAGGACCTAGTGATATAGTGGAAAAATACAACTCCCAGCCTGCTAGATGTCTGTTACACCGAGTTCGTGTTTCCCAAAATTGAAGAATGATATCTAAGGAACAAAGGAGGTTAAGAGTAGGAGAATTTATTGAGAGAGAGAAAGAGAGCATCTGAGAGGCAGGAGGGGACCCGAGTGGGTTGCCAATGAGCTCATTTTTCAGGGGAAGTTTTATAGAGCAAAATTACGAGGCAGGTACAATGTGTATCAAAATTATGATTAACCAATAATACTACAGGTGTAGTCACTTAGGCAATATTGATCCAATGGGGAAGAAGGTCACGTAGCAAATGGACATGGAAAGAATAAAGACATTCCAGGATGGGGTGGATCTGGAGGTTTTGGTCACCCACCTGGGTGACCTAGATTATATCAGTGTATAATCTTCAATTCATTGTTTATCCCTCCACCAGGGATGTAGCTCAGGTCATTCCATCCTTATCTTGAGGCTTGACCTTCAATGGATGCGCCTCCAGCCATAGTTGTAGTGTATTCTCCTCTTGTGTATTGACTCCATTGAGGGTCCAGCCCTGTCTGACTGCCTGTAATATTTCTACCTTACTTAGCTGTCTATAATACTAGCACATGCTAGGCAAGCCCTCTACCACTGAGCCTGCGAACTGTGTGTATTTGTAGGGACAGGGATTCCTATAGGTAAGGAAAGATAGGATAAAGGCCTCATTAAACATTATTAAAAATTAATAGGCAATTTCGACCCTTCAGCCAGACTCTGAAGGGCAGAGACAGCTGTAATCTGATAGTTAAGGGAAGGCCTGAGGTAGTGTGATTAACATAAGAAACACAAACTTCCCCTTTATTCGTTAAATCTAAGTAACCTGCCCTGAGGCCTCCACCCATGACCTTATCCTCCACCAAGGAAGAGGGAGGGGTCGGGTCCCAGGGCCAGAAAGAATCCAAGGCCAAGCTGAAAGACAAGCCAGGGAGAAGATGAAGGACGAGCCAGACAACCGGTCAGATTCCAGGAGCCGACATGGGACAAGAATGCAGGAGCCACAGATGAGAAATCCACGAGTATTTCACTTTCAAATGCTCCCTACTCTTCGAGTAGCTATCTGTCATCTCCCTTTCCCCCTTTTCACCGCTTTTAAAGAAATTATCTTCTAAATAAACTGTCTTCTCTTAGTTTAAACTCGGTTTCTTTAATTCTTTACTGTAGCTGGGTTTATGATCACTGGGAAGTGTATTTCCTAGTGGAACAACAGCTCACAGTCCGCCTCTGGACATAACGCATTCATATATACACTTACGTGTGTGTATACTTGCGTGTGTGTGTGTGTGTAGTACTTAAACTTGTCAGCACCTAGTAAGTGCTCAATATATACTACATAGAATAATACAATTATTATCTAGGCTTTAGCACATGCCAACTATATGACCTAAATCTGTTTTCGTTTTTTGCAGTACTGGGGATTGAAACCAAGACCATCGCGTTCAGCTACATCCGCAGCCCCTTTTTATTTTTAGTTTTTTATTTTGAGGCAGGGTCTCCCTAAATTGCTAAATTGATAAGGATCCTGGGCCCAAACCTGCTATCCTCCTGCCTCAGCCCCCAGAGTGCTGGAAACACAGGTGTGCACTACCCATCCTACCGTGACCTAAATCTAATGAATTCCCCTCTGTGTTTTTTAGCCACACCTCCCAGTAAGGAATCAGATAATGTGTTCTGAGTACCCAGTGTCCCTAAAAAACAGCTGCTCCAACTAGAATGCCGCCTCAGAACAGCAACTTCTGTGTGCACCAGGCAGAGGCAACATTTATTTTTAATTCTATTTTAGGTTGGCCTCAATCTCATAGCGATCTTCCTGCCTCAGCCTCCTGAGTGCTGGGATCACAGGCATACGCCACCACTCTGGTCAGTGGCAACACTTAGATTCTTGGAGCAGCAGCCGGCCTGCATTCCAGAGCCCAGCCCCAGGGCTCCCGGAATCCAAGGCTGAAGGACCGCCCAGAGTCCCACTCGGAAGTCACCACCCAGACAAGGAAGTGAGGATGATGACCAGGCTGCGTTTAGTTTAAAAACCTGAAGGCATGCGGAGGGGAAAACAGGCCCCAGCCTGGAGCATCCTTGCTGCTGGCCAGGGCAGGAGGGTGCAGAGTAGAACCGGGGATGGGGGGTGGGGTCTGGGACCCCACGAGGCATGATGGTGCACACTGGCGATCCCAGCACTCTGGGAGGCCGAGACAGGAGGGTTTCAAATTGGAGCTCAGCACAGGCAATTTAGTGATTTGGCCAGACCCGGTCTCAAAATAAAAATTTGGGGATGTGGTTCAGCGCGAAGGAGGGCCCTGGGTTCAATCTGCACTGTTGAAAACAAAAAGCTCACAGTTCCTCGGGTCCACAACAGGCAGAACAGCACCACTGTGCGTGCCTGGGCCAGGAGAACGGCTTTGGCCAGGCCCCCGACGGCCTGCACCGGGCCAGCCACTCCATGCGCGGTCACAGGAGCTCCCTCTTGGACCCCTGCATGGCTCTTGGTTTGATGGCCCAGCCCGGGCCGAGCACCCTGTAATGGGAAAGCAGCTTTCCCAGAGCAACACTGGGCCGCTAGATGACAATTTCTTCCCCAGCTTCTCCTCGGCTCACTCTCCTTCCTTCAGGGGTGATCAGTATTGTCCGTATTTCTTTCCTCCTTGCAGTATAGGGGATCGAACCTAGGGACTCACACAGGGTAGGCAGATGGTCAACCACTGAGCACCCCCCATCCCTGTTCTTCATATTTTCTCCTTTTGGGGGCTTTTTTTTTTTTTTTTTGAGACAGGGTCTCACTATGTAGTTCAGGCTTGCCTTGAACTCACTGTATGGCCCAGGCTGGCCTCCCGCTTGTGGTGATTCTCCTGCCTCAGCCTCCTGAGTGCTGGGATTACAGGCACGTGCCACCATATCCAGCTGTTTTTCAAAGTTTAAAGTCTTTCGAAAAGCTTTATTGTTTCAGCTGGAAGTGGTGGCCCATGCCTGTAATCCCAGTAGTCTGAGAGGCTGAGTCAGGAGGATCACAAGTTTGAGCCCAGCCCAGGCAATTTAATGATTTAGCAAGACCTTGTCACAAATTTTTTTTTAAATTTTTTTATAAAAGGAGCTGAGAACATAGCTGAACTACATACTGAAACCCTGTCTCAAAAAACACAAAAAAAGAAAAAAGAGAGAAAATGAGACCGCTGTTTCTTAATACAGTGGCAGAGAGACGAGTGACATTTCACTTCCCTTTTCTATAAAGCGAGCGTCATAAATCCCGACCTCGAAGAGGGCTGCGAGCAGGCAGCGCGGCACGCTTTGGAGTCACAGCACACTGCTCCCTGCGGGCGGCGCCACCCAAAACCACACAGATCCTGGGCCTGTGCTGTGACCCACGGTGTGATGGCTCCTCCTCCTTTTACATGTCACAAGGCATGACTTAGACCAAATGAAACATGCGCTTTTTAGTTTTAGTTATTTACTTATTGCAGTACCAGGGAGCACATTCAGGGTACTCTACCAAGGAGCTGCATCCTCAGATCTCTTTGTTTTCGACTCAGGGTCTCCTCAAGGAGCCCAGGCTGACCTTGAACTTACAACTCGCCTGCCTCCACCTCCCACGTAGCTGATATTGCAGGTGTGCACCACCAAGCCCGAAAAAATGCACACATTAAAGTGTGTGGTCATTCTGGGCACGGTAGCCTATGCCTGTAATCCCAGCCCGGGGGAGGCTGAGGCAGGAGGATCACCATGAGTTGGAGGCCAGCCTGAACTACATAGCCAGACCCCGTGTCAAACAAACAAAAGCTTTTAGCACTCTGGGAGGCCGAGGCAGGAGGAGCACATGTTTGAGCTCAGTTTGGGCCATTAATACTGAGATCCTATCTCAAAATAAAAAATAAAAAGGACTGGGAATATAGCTCAGTGTGAAGGACCTGGGTTCAACTCCCAGTACTGGAAAAGAAAAAGGAAGGAAGGAAGGAAGGAGGGAAGGAAAGAAATGGGCCTTAAAAATAACAATGTCCTTTTACTGCAGAATTTCTTCTTCTGGGGACGTAGCTTGAAAGAAGAATCCCAGCCTGGGAAAGCTACGTGATCGTTTGGTAACTGAAGGAGAAGTGGGTGGCCCTGACCGCCCTCTACTTCGGTGCGGCCGTGCCAGGCAGGGCTGGAGGAGGCCACAGGCAGGCGGGTGGGTCCCGGTGTCCCCAGGGCTCAGAGGTCGCCAGCCTGCCCTGTGCAGTGCCCTAGGAGTGCCACCGTGTGGCTGGCCCTGTGCCAGGAGAGGCCACGGAAGCAGCCTCCTGCATGCGCGGGTTTTGCCAGCGGATCCGTTGGGCCTGGCAACTGGGGCCCAGCCAGGTGGGGCGAGTCAGGGCTGGCAGATCCTCGGAGGCCCCGCCCTGCCCTCTCACACCGCCGCCTTGCCACCCTCGGCGCCAGGGCCCGGGGCATCAGGCCAGCTGGGCAGAGGAAGGGGCGGGGTGGTGGTGCAGGGGAGGTGGCCAGGGCAGAGTTTACCCCGCAGAGGAGATGGGGAACCACACCAGAGAGCCCTTCTGGGTCACCGACCAGGTACCCAGGGCCACCAAGGGCTGCAACACAGGCCCAGATGAAACCAGCTCTGCCACGTACTTGTGTGACTTTGGAACTGAGCTCACATGGTTGAGCCAGGCATGGTGGCACACACCTATAATCCCAGCACTTGGGATTGCTGTAAATTTGAGGCTAGCCTGAACTACAGAGTGGGTTCAAGCCCAGCCTGAACTACTCTACTTAGCAAGACCTGCAATAACAATTCTCACCACCCCCATTGTTACAAGGAATATATGACAGGTAACTTGTGCGGAACCCGGTAGAGTTCTAAACTTATTTTTGTTTTGTTTTTAGAGACAGGGTCTGGCTATGTAGTTCAGGCTGACCTTGAATTTACTGTGTGATCTTAAATTTACAGCAATCCTCCTGCCTCAGCCTCCAGAGTAGCTGGAATTACAATTACACATAATCACATCTGGCAGGAATGAAATGGTCTTTTTTGGTTTTGCTTTTTCTGTGGTGCTGAGGATGGAGCCCAGGGCTGCGGGTGAGCTACATGCCTAGGTCCAGGACGAAATCCACATAGCTAAGTTAGCTGCCCTTGGCTTCAAGTGTGTGAACTGTGAACTGCCCTTTCACAGGCAGTGTCTCGGTGCCTCTTTTTCTGAAGGTCTCGGCCCAGGTCACCACAAATGCCCTTTTCTCATTTGTCATTATTCTAACAGAACTGCCAGGTGTCCACCTTCACTCTACTGCTGCTTAGCTCTGTCACCTTGGACAATACTGCACTCACCACAGAGAGTTTGCTAGGGTTTTTTTTTTTTTTTTTTTTTTTTTGTGGTGCCGGGGATTGAACTCAGGACCTCACACCTGCTAGGCAAGCACTCTAACCACTGAGCTAAATCCCCAGCCCTCCACAGGGAATTTACTGAACTACCATGCTGTAAGAATGCCTAGGAGCAGACACAGCCAGATGCAAGGCAAGACTGGACATTGAGCCCAGGGTTTTTGCACTGAGCCACATCCCCAGACCTTTATTATGATTTTTAAAATTTTGCCCAGGCTGTAATCCTCCTGCCCCAGCCTCCCAGAATGCTGATATTAGAGGTGTGGGCCACCACCATCTTAAAAGCCTCAGGTCTAGTGTAGGGAGCCAGAAAGCCCAAAGGCAAACCACTTGATCTTTGTGAACCGGTTTTCCCTGCTATAAAACAGGGATAATAAACTGTCACCGTATCCTCACTGGTGGGTTAGGAGACCAAGAGAGGAGAGAAACAAGCTCTGTAAAGTTCACAGCATCTAACTGATGAGAGCCGGCCGCCCTTCTACATGGATTATTTTTAGCTGCCTTTTCTTATCTAAGACAAGAGGGGTCTTTCAGTTTGTTTTTGTTTTTTGTTTTGCTCTTGCAGTGCCAGGAATTGAGTCCAGGGCCTCATGCATGCCAGACAGTGCCCCACCCTCAAATTGCATCCCTGACCCTAAAACAGGAGATCTGGGGTCTGAGGGTGCACTGCAGCTCTTGCCAGCATGCACAAGGCCCTGGTTCACAGCCAGGACCAAAAAATAAAGTTTTTTACCAGCAGCTTGGAAGTGGCCTCAGTGTCTGCTTCAGCAGCACAGATACTAAAATTGGAAGTCACCATGGTGGGTAGGGGTCAAGGGTAGACCTGAGGAGGAAGGCGATCAGGGCGTTGCAAAACTGGCTGGGGAAGTGGGCGTGGCCTGGTAATTATAAAATCCCAGTGCACGTGCACAGAACAGTCCCCTAAGCCCTCCCTGGGACTTCCCAGACAGCAGGTCTGCCTTGGATGGTTTGGGCCTGAGTTCAGCTTGAAGAGGGGAGACCAAAAGGACAGTGGATGCTGACTCCGCTACTCTGTTCCTTCACAGTGGCCCTGCTCCATGCTCTGGAGTGGTCTTCTTTTCTTACTTTTACTTGGCCCAAATGTGTTCTGCAGAGCTGGTTTCTTTTCATACCTTTAACAAGCGTAAAACCTCGCTACCCTTTGCACTTGTCTTGACCAATTCTTGGCTCAGGACAGAAGGAACCTAGAAACTACTGCTAGGAGGAGACTGCAGCAGCGCCCCAAAGCCCTGTGACAAGGGAACATCAGTCAGTGGAGGGATTGCATCCTCGTTCCCCAGCCCTCTGCATCCTCAGCTTCAGGGCCGACCTCTCTGGGCCTCCCAGAGACCCAGGAGCCGGGCAGGCCCTGGCAGCTGTCGCCAAGGATGTCATCTGTCCCCAGACCCTGTCCCTCCCTCTGTGGGCCGGGCTGAGGCTGGAGCCAGGTCAGGGCGGGGACACTATGCTGGCTGTGGGCTTCAGATTTAGGCATCACCAAGGGTTTAGGACTCCTGGGATCGCAGGCTGGAGGAGCCACGCCTGCCTAGAATCGAGTTTGCGATCAGTTGATTTAAGGAGTGGAAATTTTTCTTCAAACGAAAGCTTGCAGGGACCAGAATGTGGAAAGAGCAGCGATGACAGCATGTTGTGGTTAGAAGTCCAGGTTTGAAAGAGGAAAGTGAATCACCAAAACATGAACTTGATTTAGACTTCACAGCTTATTTAAAAAAAAAAAACAAACCCAACTCAGAGCCTGGTGTGGTGTTGCAAGCCTGCAATCCCAGTACTCTGGGAGGCTGAGGCAGGAGGATTGCCCTAATTCAAAGCCAGCCTGAACAACACAGCAAGACCCTGTCTCAAAGCAAAACAAAAGGAGTTGGGGATTTAGCTCAGTGGTAGAGTGTTTGCCTAGCAAGCACAAGGCCTTGAGTTCGATTCTTAGCACCAAGAACAACAAAAAACAAACAAAAAAACGAAATGAAAGAGATGGGAGGTCCACCTCAAAGATCCTGCAGAATCGAATTCCAGTCCTAGGGTTGGTCTCTGATTGCTACCAACCACCTTCGCACCCCACCGAACCTGAGAGGGAGGGACAGCTCCAGGGTGCATCCCCAGGTCTCCTCCCAGCAGCTCATGGGGCTAAGGAGACGGGGTGGGGTTTGCACTTCAGGCTTGAGGGAGTCTGCAGAAACAGTTTGTTCCTAAAAGTGTAACTTTTGTTCAGCTGCGGTACTGGGGACTGAAGCCAGGGCCTTGGCACTCAGCTACATCCTCAGCCCTCTTTTATTTTTTGAGGTGGGGCGTCTGGATACGCTGCCCAGGGTGGGCGCGAACCTGCGATCTTGCTGCCTCAGCCTCCTGAATACTGGGATCACAGGGGTGCCGCGGCCCACTGTGGGCCGTGAAGAGGGCGCAGTGCTAGACCAGCTCACTCAGGGTGCAGAGGAAGGCTCGTTCTTAGGCAGGAGGGAAACAAGGCACAGAGAGGCGGAAGACCTTGCCTGAGGGCACACAGCCTGGCTGGGCTCCGAACCCAGGCAGTTCAGGCCGGTGCTCCCCGGGGCCGCGCTCCTTCCGGGCCACCTGTGATCGCCCGCGCTGAGTCACCGGAAACCCCCTCTGGCGTCCCAGCCCACACCCTTGGAGCCCTGGGCCAAGATGCGTGGGCGGTGACCCAGTCTGCGGCTTCCAGATTCCTTCCCGGCTCCGGGGCAGAGCAGGGCCCGGCCGGGGCTCCAGGGGCTTAAGAAGGTTTGGTAATAAACGGGCTCTTTGGAAAACTGCGCAATAGCAGGTGTTTAAACCGCCCAGGAGATAAAAGATGGGCTCCTGTGGGACGCAGCTCAGCCCCACGCTGGAGGGAATCGGCACCCAGTCCCGCGTGGGGTTCAACAGCTCAGCTTCCTGGGTCTGGGCCGACTCATTCCTCAGATGAGGCGCTCACTAGCATGCCACCGAGGAAAGGATGTCTGTCATCCCAGCACTCAGGAGGCTGAGGCAGGAGGATCGCTGCAAGTTCGAGGTCAGCCTGACTACACAGTGAGACCCTGTCTCAAAATAAATAAATAGATTAATTAAAGTAAAGCAAACAATGCCTTCCAGATCCTGTAATGGTCACATAAATGACCGTATGTATTTGTATTTCTGACGTCTACACCAGACAGCCATACAGGCCTAGGTGAGGTTCCCCACAGGCTTGCCCTCTGCCGCCAGCTTCCCGCTTCCTGGGGCCTATGGCTCCACCATGAGGAACAGGCACGCACAGGGCCGCCAGCTATCCTGGAACGCACTCGTTCCGCCTCCTCCAACTCTCTCCCGTGGATTTTTCTAGATAGAGGTCGCTGTCCATGCAGACTGGAGAGGGGCACGGTGAGAGGGGTGTTTTTTGTAGAGGGACTGAAATGGGGTCTCCCTGTGTAGTCCAGGCTAGCCTTGAACTCACAATGATCCTCCTGCCTCAGCCTCCCAGTGCTGGAATTACAGGTGTGCGCCAACACACCTGAATCACACATATATTTCCAATATGCACTTAAATATGTAAAACTGGAATTTTAAAAAAATACTCATTTAGGGCTGAGGTGTAGCTTCCACGCATCAGGACCTGAGTTCAATCCCCAGTGCTACAAGAAAAAAACAACAAAGAAACACTTCATTTGTAAACCGGGTGCGATGACCCACACCTATAGCACCAGCTAGCTACTCAGAAGGCCGAGGCAGGGGGATTACTTGAGCCCAGGAGTTCAAAGTTAGCCTGGGCAACGGAGTGAGACTGCCAAGAAAAACAAAACGAAAGAAAAGTGTAGACAAACACTCGCATGCCAGCCAACACCACTTCCCAGGCACGACCACGGTGCCCATCTACAGAGCAAGCTCATGGCGGGCGCCCAAGAAGCCTGCCCCGCAGCCCCCCGGAACGCCGAGTCCCAGCACCTCCGGGGAGCGTGCTTGCCACGCACGCGCGCAGAGCCTGACCACGGCGGTCCCCACGGAGCATGCGCGTATCCAGGGACGCGCACCAAAGACCGGAAGTCCCCTTACCCGGAGTTTGCCTGCAGCCCGGGAAGGCGCCCGCAGAGCTCCACTGTCCGTGAGCATATTCCGAGGGGAGGCCCTGGTCCCAGTCGGAGGGGGCAGTCAGGTGGCAAAGAGGGTGAGTTTCGGAATCACAGACCCCACTCACTAGTTGAGACCCTCTCCGAGTCTCAGTAGCCTCAGCTCTCAAATAGGAATCAACCGCGCTTGGTGGCGCACTTGGGAGGCTGAGGCAGGAGGATTGTCAGGAGTTCAAGGCCAGCCTGGGCTACATAATGACTTCAAGGCCAGCCTGAACTACATAGTGAGACCCTGACTCAGTAAATTAATAAAAACAAACAAAAAGAATAGCTCCTTGGCCTGCCTGTTGGTAAGAATAACTGCTGTGCCGGCAGAGAACCCTCACAGGGCTC
>PVJO010034430.1:0-10944 GCA_004026905.1 Hystrix cristata | reverse complement strand
TCAGAGAGGAAATTATCTCTCCCAGTTTTTGAAGTTGATCCACATTGAAGACAGCTTGCTTTGAAAGAATGACAGTTTATACCCGTTAGTAGGGTCATAGAATGAAGGGTAAGTTCACTTTAAATTGTAAAAAATTATAGTCTACATGATATTTGCAGGCACAGACAAGCTCTAGGTTGGTTAAGACTATAATTTTTCTTTTTTTGGTGGGGCAATGACAAGAGTGGGAAATATTTCCTTTAATGGTTGAAGGAGAACTAGAGTTCATAATAATCTCAGCTGTTTAGAAACAGCAGATGACATGACATCATGAACAGAGAAGGTAATAGGAATGTGAAAATACACTTTTGTGTATCAGTAACTTAAATTTTTTCATTTTCTGTCTTTCTGAGTCTCTGGAGTTGTAAAGAAATAAAAAAACAAAAGAAACAATCTGCCTTGGGAGGAGTTGGTAACTTGGCTTACATTTCAGCAAATAGGTTTTTCTTCTTCCTCCACTTCTTCCTCTTCCTCCTATTCTCCTCCTCCTCCTCCTCCTTTGAGACAGAGTCTCACTGCGTAGTTCAGGCCAGCCTTGAACTCTCTGTGTAACCCAGACTGACCTTGAACTCACAGGGATCCTCCTACCTCATCCTCTCAAGTGCTGGGATTATAGGTGTGTGCCACCACATCCAGCTCCAAATAGGTTTTCTTAAGAAAGTAGTGGTTGAACTTCATGAAGAAGGATGATAACAAGAAGACTTTTAAATATTTTTGTAATAATTCTGAATCAGGTCAATGGTAAAGGCAGCATGTAAGACACACAAAAGATGAATTTTACTAGTGAGGCTGAGACCATAATGCAATTTTCCTTAAAATTAATAGTTTTTTGTGCTTATAGTTGAGTGACATGATGCTTTAAAGTAGGACAAACCAGTTGTTCATTTACATGTGTAGAATTTTTAATGCACTTGATACTAATTACCATATGTTTCTTCTGAAATTTGTTTTTGAAAACTAGGTATAGGGGCTACAAATATCCCTGAAACAAAGACTGCTTTACCCTGAAACTTTGAGTGAATCATACAGTGTTACTCCCAGATCATGTTAGCTGCAGTTACCAATAGGGGCTGACAATTTACAGGAGCCTTAACTAGAATATTGTAGAAATGAAACCATTACTGTTACAGTTTAATTTTATAGTAGATATGGTTTAAGACTTGTTGCAACCTTTGGTCTGTATGATATTCTCAACATCCTTAGAAGGCTGTGTGACAGTTGCTCCTAAAGTTAAACACACATTCACCGTGTGACCCAGCAATCATACTCTTAGATATTTCCTAAGTGAGTTAAAAACTTATGAAAACCTGTCTGCAAATGTTTACAGAAGCCTTACTCAGAATCACTGAAATCCAGAAGCAGCGAAGATGTCTTTTGTCAGGGAAATGGGTAATCAACTGTGGTATATCCATTAATGGTGCACTACCCAGCAGTGAAAAGGAATAAGCAAATTGATTCATATGACACGATGGATCTCGGAGTGCATTTTGCCAAGTGAAAGAAGCCAGATCCCACAAGCTATATATTGTGTCATTTCATTCGTATGATAGTCTGGAAAAGGCAAAACTACAAAGACAGAAAATGGGTCTGTGTTTGCGAAGGGTTAATAAAGTTGGGGAATGGCTAACTAAAAGGGGACAGACATGAAAAATTGGGGGTAATGGAATTAGTCTGCAGGGTACTGCGGGTGGCATGTGCATAAATATATATATATATATATTTTTTTTTTGAGACAGCATCTTGCTATGCAGTTTAGGCTGGCCTTGAACTCCCTATGTAGCCCAGGTTGGCCTCAAACTCACAGTGATCCTCCTGCCTCAGCCTCCAGAGTGTTGGGATTACAGGCATGCATCACAACTCCTGGCAAATACATTTTTAAAAGATCTACAGAACTACACATCACTTATTGTGATCTTTAGTGTATGCAAAGTGAAAAAAATAAACCAGGTTATCAGAAGTCCCAGAATGAAATGCAGATTGTGGTAAATGAATCTAACTATGAGACAGATACACAACATAACTACACTACAGAGTATGAGGTTAAAAGAGCTTGCCTAAGTAAATTAGGAAATTAATCTTTGACTGGAAACTTTAAGGATATGACCAGAAGAGCTAAATATAAACACCATATTCTAGTTGGTAAATTTATTTCTCATGGGGGTGTGTATGTTTTAACATTTCTGAAGCAGATTTACATTTATACTGGGACTAAACAGATAAGAAAGAGGATGGTGGGTGTTGTGTTGATCACTTCTGAAGTGGGATGTCTCAGGTGAGCAAGAGGCCAAGGTCGGAAGGAACTCCATGATACTGGAGTTGAGAAAATCGGTATGAATGCATGTATTCATGGATACTAAACACACGAGTGGATTAATACAGCAAAAAGTTTTAGATATGTGGGTGCACAGGGACATCTGTATCTCTCTCTCTCTATTATCTATCTATCTATCTATCTATCATCTATCTATCTGACCTAGCTCTGTCTGCTGAGAAAAATCCAGAAGCAATGATGCTCCAGGAGAGACAAACACTCAGTACATTGGTCTTGTTTTCTAAATATAATTTTCCAGAAAATGAAACCAGAGG
Organism: Hystrix cristata; assembly: GCA_004026905.1. NCBI lineage: Eukaryota > Metazoa > Chordata > Mammalia > Rodentia > Hystricidae > Hystrix > Hystrix cristata. Next base: position 8,319 of record PVJO010034430.1, on the reverse strand, counting down.
TCTCTGGAGACATGGCTGGTTCTAGGGCCAGGCAAGGAAAATGCAGGATGAGCCTAGAGCGCAGGTTGGTGCTGAAAAGTAAGGACATTGTCCAAAAATTAAAGGATGTGACATCGCAATGAGACAAACTAAAGGAATGCCCAGTATCCAAAGCTAGAGTATTTGAGCAACAAAATAAGTAATGTATTGTAGGATTTTAATGTGAAATATTATACATAATAAAGACATTCATATCGGTAGACACCAAGGTGGCATGATAACTGAACACAATGTGGGTACTGGAATATAAGAAGAATACTGATGGAAAAACAAATTGAAATTAACCCATTTATGCTGAAGTTTGAGATTTTTGAATTTTTGCATGAAATTCATATATGTTACCTAGAAAAGTTCAAGGAATAATAAGAATTTGAAGAAAGCATATATCATTATGTTCTATTGTTATGGGGCATTCCAAAAATGGATCATTAGGCATTGAAGGGTTAAAAAAGATCTGGAGTTTATTTCACAACAATGTACCAATGTTGGCTTGTTGTTGCCTAATATAATATGGAAGTATAAGATGATAATGTTAGGTGAAATGAAAACAGCTTAAGAGTAAATGAGAACTCCACACTATGTAACTTTTTTGCAAATCTTAAATTGTTAAAAATACAACTTTATTTAAAAAAGAGTTTATTTAAAAACAACTCTGATGTGAGAAGCTTAATTATTTAATTCATTCAACAAACAGCTTAGAAAAACCTACTACCATATTTCTAGTCACCATTGAGTAATGATCAATAAGTCAGGTGCTACTCTGTCTTCCTGGAGCCTACAGCTTAGTGTGGATAAAGATAATGGAGAGGGGCTAAGTGTGCAGCAGCTAGAGCCCTCGTCTAGCATACCCAAGTCCCTGGGTTTCATCTCCAGCACTCCAAAAACAAAAGGAAACACACTGCACAAAAATAATAAGGAAGTTTAAAACAATTTGGTAAGTGGTTTGAGAAGGGACCAAAGTTAACTCCCCTGCCCCACCAGATCTTGGAACATAGTAAGCATATTAGCACACAAAAAATAGTCTATTGAATATTTTTCATATTAGATTATCCCTAAATGCTGAACTATTTGCCAGATTTTTAGTAAAGAAAGCAGGGGGATATTCTTTAGTTTGTTATGCTTTGTTCACCAAGTAGAAACTGGAGAGCTTTTTCTCCTTTTCATGTAAAAAAACGAGTTGAAGTAGAAATCTTTAAAATGTCTTTCAGTTCAAAAAGTGAGTGAGCTTTGTTAAATATGTGTTACTTTGACCTGTTTATTAGAACAGTAATAGAAGTTTTACTTATTGATATATAAATATATGTATTATATTTTCCTTAATAGTCAAGATTCTGTTTCTTCAGCTTATTCCAGGTAGAAAAGTGTATCCCAAAGAAGGAAGATATTCTTGGGGATAAAGGAGAAACATATTCTTGAAGGCAGACAGTGCTTCTGAAAAGAATGCCATTATAAGATGGGTAAGCCCTGAAATGCAGCCTCCTAAATCACAAATACTGTACTTGCCAGGCCTAATCTCCCTACCTTAGCTCTCTAAAACCTCAGGAATGGACCTCTTAGAAGGAAATATTTTTGTAGGTCTGTAGTTTCTCACTGCAAAGATATTCTTTTCAGTTTGAAAGACCTTTTGGGATTAAAAGTTGGGATTCACTTGGAATGCTGCAGAGTAGACATCCTGGGTCTCTCTCTGGCTGAGAAGTAATCTGACGAAGAATTTAGTCTACAGCTGCATATGGAGGTGGCTTCTTTGAAGGGCCGAAACTTCTGTGTACTTTAAGTGGACAAGTTGGAGGGGTGAATATGAAACTGCGAGGCTGATCCCAGCATCTGCTCCAGAAGTTACAGGGACAGTAAGGAGCCTGAGGTTGGAATCAAAAGCAAGAACGGATGTTATAGGGCAGAAACCCATGAGACTTATTGGGGAGTAAGCAAGACAGCCTCCTCCCCCCATTTCCTCTGAAGGGAGAGAGATAATAAAAAAGGTGTTACTGATGGAATAAGAAGAACAAAAAACTGAAGATAAAACCCCAACCGAATGCAGCCCAAACCAAATGAAAATATTTTTGCAAAACTGATACTGCTGTTTTAAAAAATTACCTCATTGTTTGGATTGTTTCATTAGATCCTATTTTACCTTCCTGACACCAATTTCTCCCTCTTCAGTTTGTTCTGAAAATTATTTTCTGAGTGATCTTCTTAGCACATTTCAGTGACAATACCACCTCTGTGGTCAAAACATTCAGTGGCTCATCGTTATCCTAGGAAGAGAATACGAATATTTTATTTTTGGTTCTTTAGAATAGTTAGCCAAACATAAGACTTTCCTGGACATTGTTTTCTTTGCCTGTAAAATAACATTAATGTATAAGAATTTATAAATTATCTCAGCAGCTTAGGGAAGACTATAAATAATTTCTTAAATGGTTTGAAATTAATATTTTACTATATTAGCCAATCACTCATCTATCCTTTTTCTATTTCCCCTCTACTTGTCATCAATTTCCTAGTAGTAGTAGTTAGTACTTAGGGTAGATATAGATATGGAATACGAATTGTTCTAGTTTCCAGTGCTGTGGCAGTTTATCTATAGAAGTGGTTTTGATTTTGGTTATCTTGATTGAAATACGTAAATCTAATACACAAAGGAAAATCCTCCACACTTTTACTCTTTTTTAAAGACCTAGATCAATCCAGCAATTTTAAGATATGAGAATGTTAATGACTGCTATATATTTTCAAGAAGTTTAATAAATAATCTGTCTAATTTAATCTCATAATCTTCAAAAGTCTCTTGAGCAGATTTCTAATAATATATGTTTCCAGTGTGTTTAATTGTAAGACAATTAGTTTTTAATGAAGCTTTTTCTTCCTCACTCTGTTTACCAGAAGCTTCGACATCCTTCTATTGATATGAAATGTGTGGAAACATCATTTTTTTCTTTCTTTTTAATCTTGATTCTGGAAGCCCTGGTAGAGTAGTTAAGGGGATTCCTTAACAGTGGACAGGGAAGTCTTTTATTCTCTTTCAGTTTTGATGGTACACACATTAAGTCGTTTCCTCTACGGGGCTCAGAATTCACAAATAGGAACCTGTTGGAACTATGAACATTCCTGCCCTTCCTGACTGAAGTTTCCTTAGAGAACTTTTCACATTACATAACTTTTACTAAGATGACTGTGGAGCCATGTTTCCGAGAATGCTTGTTGAAATGGAACTGAAAAACAACTTAGTATCACAAATTATTCATATAACGAATATAAAAATGGCTGCTTACAGAAATCGTGTCATTCCAGGGGCAAGTTTCAACTTCTACTTCAAGTCATCATTGAAAAAAGGGTATTAATATTTGCCGAGTACCTACTAGGTGTCAGGCATAGTGTACACCATTCTTTCCTTTTTCACATTTCATTTTATTTAATTCTCAGGGCAACTGTGTGGCTGGGCTTTTTTTTTTTTTTTAATCCAAATTATTAGAGACAAATGAATTGAGATTTAGGGAATTTTAATGATGTGTTCAAAGCTATCATCATCACTAATTGTAAGACTTAGTTTTGAAACACTTGTTTGATGCAAAAATCTGTGCAGTTTTTACTCTGTTATACTGTCTTCATGTGTTTTTATATACTTCACAGTCTGGTTTCCTGGTTTATGGTGCTAGCCTAGTAATCTTGATCTGTTTCACAAGGATGAATGGACTAATGAATTACTAATTGTAAAGTATGCTCACATTTATGGAGAACATGTAATTATTGAAAGAAAGGTCATGACTTTTATAGTCTTGTCAGATTTTTTTTCTTTAAACAAACCCAGGATAATATGTGAAGCTATCTGTGCCCTCTTTAATAGCATCAGTTAATGAAGAGCAATGACCTTTTTGTGCCCTTCCTTGCGAAGTTCATCTGTCCTTTCCTGCTGGCTTCTTGCAAACTTTTAGATTCATAAGGGCAGAAAGCCCAGATAGCTATCTGACTGAATTCTTCTCTTCCTAAGACTATGTAAGATGCAAACGAGCAAAATGTTAAAGGTCTATAAGGAGCATCTACTGGGTTTTATAACCCTGCTTCAAAAGAGTAGATGTATAGGAAATAAAGTGAAGAAAAAGGGGCGTGCATAATCGTACATGTAATAGAGCTGTAACTTCACATAATACTATATATTTGAAGCCTGAATAAATATGCCGAAATGCTACCTTCATGGTCATCTGTAGACCAAGGGCTCGTAGGGCAATTTCACTCTAATGTAAGAATATTTTTTCTGCATTTTCTACTTCTTTAAAAATAAAAACATGTACCTCTTGTCATCAGAAGAATGCAATGTCTTTCATCTGTAGTTTTAAAAGATAGATTCTTTTTTAAAGCAGTTCTGATGGGGTGCGAGGGCGAGACTCTCCTCCAATGGAAACAATTTTGTTTGTCAGGGATTCAGCTCTAAGATGGAAGCCAGGCGTTTGTCTCTTTGATGCTGTGGCAACCAGAGGGAAACCGTGAAGTCCAACAATGGTGTAAAAATGGGCCTGGAGAGCGGGTAAGAAGGAGGCAACCTTGGACTTCTTTCTTCCCCCACTTCCCCTAGAACAGAGGGTTGCATTGTGTTTTTCTAGCTGACTTCATCGCTTTCCAGCCGGGCTGCTGTGATAGGAAAAGAGCAAACAGTAAAAATAACAAACTTTTCCTTATGAAGTTTTGGAAGAAAAAGCTTAGTTTCTTTTGTTTAGTTTCTTTTGTTTAGTTTCTCTGCTTTGCCCTTCTCTTGACATCTTCAAATTTGATCATTTTTAGTATGAAGTTTCTCAGTCTCCTCTATATTTTCTTCTCAGGATCCTCTTTTGCTTGTTGTCCTACTTGAAGCTGTAGGGCTGCACTGATCTTCTTCTGGGGTCAGTTTCCTTCGTACCTATAGATAGACTCCTTCTACTATGCTTCTCAAGGTCTCAAACAGCTCAGCTGTCTGATATACTTTTCAAGTTTTGAAAACCTAATTTCATGCTTTAGGTAAACTGAATTCTCCCAAGCCACTGCAGATTGCCAAGGGCCTTCTTCCCCACTCTTCAGATAAGTGGGGATGCTGCCAAACATTCTCCTATAGTTTGCATCGTACTAGTAGCCTTTTCAGGACAGCAGCTTCAATACTGCATGGATTGTTGGCCTCATGGCTGGATTTTACTTTAAGATTCTGCATGTTTGGACTTACAAACTTTGGTCAAATGAGAAGCCACCAGCATGCTGAGAAGTGGCCCTAGTTCTATACCTCAAACCAGGGTAAACAATTCTCAGTACGACCATGGGGTTGGGTATTTTTTCCAAGCCAAATGATTAGTGATAAGGATAATAATATATTGTTTTCAGTGAATACAAAGAAAAGGAATAAGGGTGGAGGGCTTTCAGAATAATCAGAAAAGTAATTTTAAAGAAATACTGGTCTTCAGTTTGGTAGCCTGTCTGCACAGTGGGGGTCCTTTGTGGGCAATGCTGGGCTCTGATTCTGTGTGAGCCTCTGGCGTCAGGAGACACAGGTGGGTTTTGTAGCTGCCAAGCCTCCAATTGGCCTGGGAGGCTTGTCATGCCAGGAAACAGATGTTGATAGTATCATTCTTAGGAGCATGATCCAGCCAAGAAGAATGCAGCTTTTATAGCCCTGAGAAAGATAAATATGGGAGATGCAGGATTCATCTCATTTATCTTTCTTTCTAGAGCATCATCAGTAAATGTTGTTTTAAATAAAGTGTACTGATTCTAGCTGCTGCTCTAAACTGATGGTTTCATGGCCACTAGAAAATTTCTTCATTTCTTTAACACTTTTTTTGTAGTCTATATGAAATTCCATTTGTCTTGAATTACCCCTTATAAAAAATTAATTCCCACAGCTGCAGGACACAATAAGGAAGTGTACTCGTTTCTTAACTTCCTACACTTGGCATGTAGTAGGGAAACAGAACAGTAGATAACGTCAAATTTGACTGAAAAAATGGGGGGTTTTGGCATGGAATTACTTTCCAAGGTTGATCGCTTATATGGTATTTTGTTTGAAATGCTTACTTACATAGACAATCTCAACTGATCCTCGCTGGAAATACAACCAGGGTATCAAATCTGGTATCACTAATGATCTGTGTTAGGTGCTCCAGGGGTTTTCTTACAATAGCCCTCTAGCAGCCTCAGTAAAATATTTCCTGCAGTTTATATGGAACATGGCACATCAGAAGGACTGAGAGTGCAGGTGACAAATGCTTGGGAGGGAAACATACAATTCGGATGTGCTCGAACAAAGCACGATCTCAGTGGAGTCGGACCTTTTGAACCTGAGTGCAATGTCAGCGTACTGTCCCAGCTTACACGGACTTGGATTAACTCATGGTTTTGTCCGAATAGTGCCGGATTTGATAAAGAGAGCCATTTAACAGGCCGTTACCTTTTTCTTGTTGATAAGAGAGAAACAGAAAATAATACGAAGCTATGTGAGAGAATACAAGGAATGGCCTGAGACTGAAATAATTTCATTTGCTAAGTGGTCTGTAGATGGATAAGCACACATATGCACTTAGCACAGTGCCTGGCACTTAGTAGGTTCTCAATAAATGTCAATAAGATATAAAAACAATAGATAATAGAAATTAGACATGGTCCTTATTGTTTTTCTCCTTTTCTCTCATTAGTCTTGAGTTCCTATTCCAATTTCACTTTGTCTACTAGGTTATTCTGTTTGTGTACTCAGTTCTTGATAGACTAGCTATGGGATAAATATTTGTTGAATGGGTAAATGAAGATCAAAGGGCTTGCAGTGCTGCTTTGTATTTGCTTCCGAGGTAATATTCATATTCTCCATTTTAGAGGAACAAAAAATGGTTTATTTTCATTAGCTCTGAAGTTTCCATTATAATGAAAATAGTGGTATTGGCCAATTAATTTCATATTAAAATAAACACTAGTTTTTCTTTTCTTTTTTTCTTGGTAGATTTTCTTCTACAGTCCTTAAAAAGAGGGACAATTGTGCTTCCCGACATACTTCAGAGTTTGACAGTCAGACCTTGCAGGAGATTTGGAGGACGGAAGTGAGCAGTCGCCATGTTCCTTTCACCCACAGAAGGTTTGTGAAGATTGCCAGGCACTGTTCCTGCTTGTGCATGTTGCCTCTGCAAGTTCACCTTGTTGATGTGGGGCAGTAGCTAAGACCATAACTCCTTCAGCTCCTGCTAGATTCCTCCTTCGGCTTCTCCAATTCCTGGGCCAGGTTTTCATTGAACTATATGACAAGAATGCTGGCTTCTCCTGTGGGAACCCACATCATTAAGGTTTGAGACCTATAAATTGTAAGAGAACAAAATGACTTCCAGTTTTCCTTGTGAGCGCCAGCTCATTCTTCTAGAGCCCCTGGTTTGTTCTTGCTCTCTCCTGCTTCACATCTATTTTCCTGTCCCAACTACCTGCCCTGCTGACGTCAGGATCTGAAGCCCAGCCCAGAGGCAATAGTCATATAGAAATCATTTCATCACCCACTTAGTCGTGTAAGGCAAAGCCCCACAATAAATCCCACCCTCTGTGCCATTCCTAGAGGTTCTGTTTCTCTCACTTAACCAGCAAGGAGACTCAGAGACAGTGTGTCGAATAGGAAAAAATAAGCAAATAGGAAAAAAAATCAATCGAAGGGCCTGGTGAACCATATATCTAAAAAGATGTGGTTTTCATATCGTAAGATGTCAAACCATGTTCTGCTTCATATTTGTGGCCTATTTTTGGCTTTCCAAATGTAGTTAAATGTTATTATTGTAAGAGTATTATGCTGAAGACTATAAATTGAAGTACACAGATTAAATTATAAACCACTGTATTGAGTTGAAGGTGTTCCCACTTAAAAATTCTAAAAGCTATAATATTTTATACTTAATATTTTTTTCTCCAGCAGAATTTCAGGATTTTATTTCACTTTGTAGAAGACAGTATACTCAAATCCCCCGTAGGTTTTGTTCAGTGATGCAAGTTGTTTCTTTTGCTTTTTTATATCATCACAGATGAGAATGTTTTTAATATTAAAACACTGATAATAAAGAAAATAAGTATAACTTACTCTCAAATCCTGGGGTTATGGAGCTCAGTTTAGTCTCTATCTCTTCCTACTGCACCTACGAAGTTCCCCAGATACCTAACTCTGGTTGGCATCGATACCTAACAGTCTCTCTATTTCGGAACCCAGGCCGCTAACTTGCCATCGTAGAAATAGTGAAGTGGTCAGGAAATTGATGTCACCAACGAGGAAGTGGCGGGGCTGACTCACAGAATAAGGTGACT
>PVJO010034429.1:0-10950 GCA_004026905.1 Hystrix cristata | reverse complement strand
TGCCTACTTATGCTCTCAATGTTGTGATTTCTTTTTTACAATCTTTGTTCCATTTTGTTTTTGTTCTGTTGGAACCACAAGGGAAGTAAAAGTGAGATATTTTAATATTTTAAAAATTTTGGTTAAGTTTGAGATACATGGAGGTCTCTATACTTGGTTTTAGTTACTTTGTTCACTTTTGGTTTTAATAAAATGTGAAACAAGACAAAACTCTCTGGGGTACAAGCCTGTTTATTTTATTGTGCTCTGTTTAGTTATTCAAGGAAAAAAAAGTTACAGAAGTATAATCGTTGCCATCTGTTGTACTTGAGTAAAATCTAGCCCCAAAGTCAAAAAAGTCATAGCAACAACTTATAAAAACAACTGCAATAATATCAACTCACTATGGTTACTGGTGAAACTTTATTTTTCTCCCAAATGAAGTAAGTTTCCTTAGAGGATTATTTTAACATTTGATTTATATCATTATTAAATTTGCCTCCAAAATCATCAAAATCTCTAATAACACTGTGATTTAACTTGCCTGATAGGAGATTAGCAGATTTTTCTGTCACTTTGAGTCAAACTGCATCAAAACTCCCTCTTTGGGGCATATTATTTTTAAGAACTTCATAGGCTGTGCTTTTGAGGAGAAATGTGTGTGTGTGTGTGTGTGTGTGTGTGTGCGCGCGTGCATTTTCTATAGTATGAAATGGCTACTGTTACAGCTATAAAAAGAATGCATACAAATTAGGTCAAGAGTAGGTGCTCGATGTGGCTCAAAACATTTGTCCATGCCTTGCCTTGGGCTATATTTCTGTCATGTTTTCCTTTAGAAACTGTAGCTGTAAAACTTTAGGTGGTCTTCAAGATAGATGTGTTTTATACAAGGCGGCTCTCTCTAGAGAGAAGAGAGGTATAACAGGACACCAACCAGCTTCTTCTGAAATCAGCAGGTATATATTTAAAGGCATTTATTGGATTGCCAATATATTTACTCATTTTTTTCCCAAACTCTGATTACCTCAAGGAAAAAAAACAAAACAAATAAATTTCTGCTACACGAATACAGATACATTTAAAAAATCACAGAACTAGCACTTCTTGAGTTGCTTTCCAAAGAAAAGTTATTGTGGACATTAAGAATGTAGCATGTTTTGGGGACAGAATGAAACTTAGTGTTGAGTGATTTTATTTCTTCTCTACTATCCTGAGTGAAATGACCGTATAAATTGAGAAAACAATTTAGATTGTATAACACATTTTTATTTAAAAAATGAAATGAATGAGTAATTTTACTAAATATTGTGATTTATAAGTAAGAAAATAAAAAGTGCTTTGGTTTTTGCCAGAACAATGTTTTTATGTAAGCCTGCTGTTGGAAATTCTCCCTTAATAAAGTCTAAATTAATATGAGTTATGGTGTTGGTGGGATTTGTGTGTGTGTGCACATGTGGGTGTGTTAGTAGCACAGAATTTAGAGCAGAAAAAAGGCATTCATTCATTTTTATAACATATTCTTTGTCACTAATGGATGAAGCAATGTGCTAGATGTATAGGCTTCATACATGAGGTTTAAGGAGTTTGTAGTCTAGATTAGATGGGAAAGATAACACATATAAGGAGTGATCAAAATATACAATGACTTTACATTTTAAAAAATTACTGTAAGAAACACACTGCCATGAATCTCCTTCAAAATACTCCTCACTTTGAACACACGTAGCCCATTGTTCTTGCTACATTCTGAAGAAGTTCTTTCTGAAAGTCTTCCTTTGTGAGTTTATGAGGTAAGGTCAAAAATATGGTGAAGACTGCTGCCATGTACTACCTAACAGAAAGCGCATTAAAAAACATCATGGTGGATCCTTGTCCACCTCATTCAAAAGAAATGGCACCATGTAGCTTCTGGCTCTTTGCAAAAGTCAAAGTGATCATGAAAAGTACACAATATGAATCAATGCAATATGAATCAATCAGTATGAATCAATGTAGAGTAGAACCCCATGAAAGAAGACCTCCAGAACTGCTCCGGTAAGTAACAAAAAACAACGAGATAAGTTTGTTCAAAGCGAGAAGGAGTATTTTGAGCAAGATATAGCAATGTGTCTTGTACTGTAATTAATATTTTTAAGATTTAAATTCAGTGTAGCTCTCTATCACATTCTTATACCACTGCACAACTGGAAGTAACTGTAGTGTCACACATGTAATAACAAATGTTATTCCTTTCGCCATAGGCCCTATCACTAAAAGCATTTTCCATTTATTTCTTGTAGTCCATGGATGTTATTCATGTGTATTTAAAGGGAGTTGCTTTCGCTTTAGGAGCCACATGCTGTTTTTTCCCTTAGCTCTGAAACAATTTGGTTATACATGTTCTCTTTAGAAGGCTGGTAGGTAAGTTGCCTGTGTTAGAAAGTGTCATAAAAATTTTTATTTTTGTGTATGTGTGTGTGTGCCCCTTATTGTCCTTTTCTATTTTCAAGGACAAATAATTCACTTTCTGCCCTGCGATGGCTTTACCTTGGCCCCTCGCATGCTCACGTGGCAAAGCCCTGGCAACCTCAGGGTTTTCTGTGGTCCGCCAAACTTGATGTTCAACCATCTAGCGGAAGCATCTGCCAAAGAGATGCCACCACAGCTGGAGCTGCTCTGTGAGCTGTGCAAAGAACTTCGAGACCTGGGAGAGTTGGCGGTGTGCACTCTGCAGCTACAGTGTGCATCCTCAAATATGGAAACTCCTTTCTCTCCACCTTTATAATGTGCACACCAATGATATTCAGAATTTTAGTGAAGCATTAATTTATATTTGCTTACCAGTAGCTCCCTTTCTCCCTGGGATGTGGACATAGATCCTCAGGAATAGGGAAGTAAGACTACTAAAATTACTTGGACCTTTCGATGAGGACTGTGTAGTTAGTAAACCAATCTTGTTTATCTTTAAATTTTCCCAAGGGTTTATTGTCTTCTTGCGAGTGTATTACTTGTACCTCCCTCCATCTTGCTAACCGACCAAACTCATCTAAACTCTAAAGTGAAAACAATTTGTACACAATCGGAGTCCTTGTAGCTTAAGGTCACATAGGCAAGGAGTTATGGACCTTCAGAGAAGAAAAAGGCTGCTTTGTCTAAGAAGGTTGCAGAACAACAACAACAAACAACAACAACAACAACAACAACAACAACAACAACAACATAATATTTGAACTGATATTTGGAGAAATGAGGAGAGGAAGTGGCCAGATATGCACAGTCAAAAATTTTCAAGTAGGAAATGAGTGTCAACGAATCCACCCACGTGGCAGATTTTAATCAGAAAGGATTTAGCATAAGGAAATAGGGTTTACAAAGTGTATGGGAGCGCCGGAGGAGCAGGTCCCAACCCGGCCCTCCAGGAAAATTCCAGAGCATTGTGCAGGCTTCTGCTGCTCTCTCTAAGGTCACCATGGGCACCGTTAAATTGAATAAGCCAAGGATCTCTACCAGGGACTAGGGAGCTCTTGGGAAGTCGCTGAGAGAACAGTGGAATAGTTATCAGGAAGAACTCAAGTCACCATGACTTTGCCTCCCAGCAGAGAAAGTTTCCATCTGGCTCACAGTGCCCATTTTGAGTATTGTGAACTGCAATCTAATTGTTGGCACTGCACTTGAATCCAAAACTCCACCTGAAAGGGAGATCAGAAAATATTTCTACCTTTGCAAGTGTTGAACATTAGCCATCAGAACCCCCTTGCTCATCTCTAAGCAGGTATGAGCTCGTCACTGGTGTATTGTCTCATTGTCTACGTTTTGCACGTTTTGCAGGATATATGATATGTGAATAAAAGTGTTAAATAAAATTTAAGAAACTTTTTGTCGGTACTAGAAATTGAAACTAGAGCCTTCACACTGAGCTACATTTCCAGGGCCTCCCCATCTCCCGTTTTCTTTTTGAGAAAAGATCTTGTTAAGTCACTAAATTGCCCAGGCTGAGCTTGAACTTGACTCTCAGAGTGCTGAGTACAGGCCTGTGCCATTGTGCCTGGCTATGATTAAAATTTTATCAGACTATAAGATTCGAATTTTCACTTGTTGTTGATACAAAGATATTTATTTAGTTATTTTTTGTAAAGACAGTAAAAGCAGTCTTTTGGAAAGCAGTAAACTTCATAACACCATTCTGATACGATAAAGAACTAAAGTGGAAAGTTAAAGTAACAACTGGCACTAATATCAGTCTACTTATATCAGTAAATCTATTTATATATTCCTATATAAGAACACACTATTTATTAACAACTGGTTTTTCTCAATGTACATGGAATATAATGCAGTCCTAATTTTTTTCTGCCACCCAAACATTGCAAACAGTATCATGTTCGGTTAGAACTAAAAATATCTTTAATGATTAAATAGTTTATTTGCATGAGAATAGACATTTTCAATTTATATTGCAATAAAATTATTCTAATATTAGTCTTTACTTGTGCATAGGTTGGGAAGAAAAATTTCAGTTTTGGATTTTTTTCTTTGTATTTAGTTAATATTAGCTGGATTCATTTTCACTTGAACCAAAGCAAATCTTTTTTCTACTTTAACAAGAAAACATTCCAAAGTGTCTTACAGGTATAAATGGAAGAAAAATCAACAAGGCTTGATTATTTTTGTAGAATTAAGGCTAAGCCTTGTATGAGAAAGTTATGTTACCCTGTTAAACTGAAGTAAAGATATTGAGGACACAGGACTTCTAAGAATGACATTAATGCTTACACAGAGTGAGTGACAAGAAGCGTGTGTGCTCATGTGGGCCCTTGACATTTACTAAGCACTTAGTAGGAGTCCAAAGTTATACTGGGTACTGGACCTACACAAACGCAAAGTCACATCATTTGGAGAAATTTACAGTCATCTTTGGCGCCCCTGGCTCTCAACTTCACTGACACAAGTGGAAACTTTTCTCAGGTGGAAGCAGCATCTATAAAGTGTGTAGGAAATGTTTCATAAACGGAAAAATGGCTAATTAATCAAGGAAAGAGCTAAGATGAATGCAGATCTTCGGGAGGAGACTATGGCTGTGAGCCGGAAGATTAGCTTGAAGGGCAGCCTGGGCAGCTCGGTCTGCACAGCCATCACTCCTGCGAGCACGGGCTGGCGAGCTGATGCTGCGAGCTGGGGCATGTTCCGGAAAGCCGTGCATGGCAAGTGCGCCCTGCCCTGGAGAGCCTGGAGCCCAGGTCTGTACTTGACCTTAAAGAGCGCCGAGAGTTCCCACGCCTCTGTTGACACCGGGGAGGCTTGCCTGACAACTCTTATTATTTGCCTGACTCGTCCTTACTACATTATGACACGGGACAGTCAGTGTGTTTCAATGGGCTCATTTCCCAAGTTTCCAAGTGGGAACTTGAGTCACAGGAGCACTGATATCTCTAAATATAGCCAGTTCAGGGTGATATTATTCTTTTTGATGCTAGAGTGACAAGGATAAACAGACCAGAGTCAGGGACATGAAATACCTGTAAGGTTAACGTCACTCTTCTTTGCTTTTTAAACTATTTAGTTGAAAAACCTATTTGACAGACTTTCAGGTAAAATGATTAACTGAGCACTAACTTCTCATTTCTCCGGTTCTTACTTGTAATGACAAACGTAACACAGCAATGCTGGCACCTAGAAAAGGATGCTGTAAAGTTGCCAGAACTTTCAGGAATTTATGTTTGATAGATTGATGGGACCGTTGAGAGCCCAAACTGAAATTTTCCCTTTTGAGGAAGATCAGCATAGAGAATTCCAGAAACCTTCTTCAGAAGGAGAGGACACCATAGAGAAAAAAAGAAACCTCCACCTGGTCCAACTTTCCCTACTATAATTTAAAACATTTGAAAGGACAAGCTTCCAAGGACACACGGGCCCTGGGTGACCATGTCCTGGCAGTAGTGTGTGAATATGGCTTGACAGTTTTCCTCTTACAGTCCAAGTGTAAAGCTAATGAAAGCCATGCAAGATAGTAGAGAATAAATAAGACCCTGTCAGAAACAAGTAGAAACAAGTGGAGATATGTGAACTAAGAAAATGAAGGCTGCAATGACATAATTAAAACCTGCATTATAATCCCTAAAAATAAAGCCTGAAATGAATCTAAGGAAGGTAATTTAAATTTTCATGGGAATTGGGGATCAAAAAAGAAAACAGAGCTGGAGTTGAACTTAAATATAGACAAGAGCTCTCCAAAGAAGGTTAAAAAGCAATAGTCAAAGAAATAAGGGAAAATATTCTTGGAACCAAAGGTGAATTGGAATTTACATATTGATAGATCTTTGCCTGAGCAAGAGACTAACATCAAGAGAAAGGTTGGTGAAATGTGTAAATTTGAAGATCAGAGAAATAATTTTCTAGTATGTGGTCAGGAGAAAAAAAAAAACAACTTACCAGCTTAAGAAAGGAAAACCAGCTTGATAAAAAAAATTAACGTATTAAATATGAGGAGACAGTAGAACAACATCCATAGGTTTTTTGGTTTTTTTTTTTTTTTTTTTGTGCTGGGGATCGAACTCAGGGCCTTGTGCTTGGGAGGCAAGCACTCTAACCACTGAGCTAAATCCCCTGCCTGCAAAATCCATAGTTTAAAGGAAAAAACTCTTGATGTAGTGTTTCTTTATTCAGTTACGTTTGTATCTGTTTACAGTAATGAATATATCTTGAGAAAAAATTGTCAGTGAATATTGCACCAAAAATAAAATAAATGTTACTTATAAATATGTACAAAATAAAATTCAAATGTTCTGAAAAACACATTGCAAAATAGCAATAATAATTGTATCTAAAATTTCTGATAATCTTATTGATTATTGACAGTATAACAGGGATCTGGAAGATGTGATACATGGAAGAAGAAAAAGCACACAGGTTCATTATAGTATCAAGAGAGAGAATGGGAGAAGGGCAAAAGTAAACTTCATAACTGGAAAACTTTATATGCCATTCATCATTAGTAAACTCAGGAGTAAGTTTCATATGTATGGTATCACCCAGATAAGAGATATTTAGAAAAATATTGATTGCAGTGGGAAATAAAGAAAGATAAAACATAATCTGCAAAGTAAATCATAGATAAATGATAAAAAAGATAAAAAAGATCACAATGCAAAAAATCTAAAATTCATAATATCCATTAGCTTCAACTATTTGAACTGTTTTGCAAAGTAAATGATTTTGTCAAAAGGAGTAAAAATTATTATTTAGAGACTCAAATGTTGAGAATACCACACATAAAAATTATAGTATGTATCCAAAGCCTCAGTTAGAAGCAAATTCATAGCTTTCCCAGTTTTACAAAAGCATGAAAATAAGTAGTACTGGAATAAAAACTTATTTAAAATCAGATAATAGTATAGTAATTTTGTCAAACATAAAATAAAAAAATCATTGACCAGAAATCATGCAAAATAAGAAATAAATTGTTTGCTTATGAAAAATGTATACAAATTTTAGTTCAAATTTTTAAAAACATAATTTCTGAGAATCACATTAACAATTTAAATTTAAAATGAAAGATTATATAATCATCTTAATATGTGCTGCAAACCAGTTTTTGAGTATCTATTTTGTGCCAAAGACACTTCTAGGTATAAAAGATACAACTATCTGTGTGCTTTAGGAGCTTGCATCCTAGCAGTGAGAAGAAAGACAATAAGCAATAACCGTAATAAATAAATTACACTAGAAAAATAGTACACATTCTGGGAAAAAGAAAAAGGGCAGTATGGATTGGCATTGTGGAGTGCCACTATAAATTAGGTGGTCTGGGGATTCGCGGTAAGGAAGGACATTTAAGCAAATGCTGGAAGCTAGAAATTTTCATTGTCTTGATACCTGGGGAGAAGGGTTCAGTACAGGAAAGAGGACCAGCATGCACCTCAGGGACAGAGTGACCAAGACACAGAGACCAAGAGCAGGTAAAGGAAGCGGTGTCATGTGTGGCTAGAAGGTTAAGGCCTTGTAAGCTGTCCCAGAGACACTGCTGTGCTTACCAAATCATTTTCACTTTTCTCCTGGATGCTGAGCTAAGTTACTCTTCTCTGTTGTCTAGGAAGGACACGTCATGAATTCTCAGCAGCAGAAGGTAGGCAGAAGTAATTTTTGCCTAGTCTAAAGGTGGCCTCTGTATGAGTCAGCTTTCTTGTTGCTGGAACAAAATATTGAATGCTCACAACTTGAAGAGGAGAGGTTTATTTTGTCTCCTGGTTTCAGAGATTTCATTCTGTGGTCTGCTGGCTCCAAGGCAGGAACATCATGGCGGGAGAACATGGTGGAGCAGAGTTTCTGGTATTTCATGGTGGCCAGAAAACGGAGCCCAAGGCAAGCAATCCATGAGAGCTCGCCAAAGACGCGTCTTTGGTGACCTCCCCCCTTCACAGAGTCCCACCTCCTAAAGATGGAAGAACAGTGGGTTAATCCACCCATGAGTATGGTGCCCTGTGACCCATCATCTCTCCAGGAGTCTGTCAGGAAAAGCTGACAAGATTAGTTGGCACAGCCCCAAAGCTCTCCAGTGAGATTCTCAGCACCTCGCATAGTGGTCCCCCTTCCCCCGCACCTCATTGTTGGCCAGTTGAATGGAGGGGATCCAGAAAATTTTCCAAGATGGCCTTATGGAAAAGCAGAGACATACGAAGAAGGGATCTGAACCCCCAAGTGACTCTTGGACCTAAAGCCATGCAACATGCATCGTGATGTGAAATTTTTTCAATTTTATTTTTATTAGTATGTGTTTGCAGTATGTGATGATTACATTCCTAGCAGGGAGTTGGCACTTGTAAATAATACATATTAATTTTTTTTCATTTCCTTCCTCTCCCCTAATCTCCTCCACCCCTTTTGCATAAGAGCTAGCTCTCTATTTCCTAGTATCTATCTTTTATTTTGCTCTTTATTAATATTTTTGGTATCTCATATAAGAGAAGCCATGTGATATTTAAACTTGTGTTTGATTTATTTCACTTAAAAAATTATGTTCTCAAGTTGTACTCATTTTCATACAAATGACTCAAGTTTATCCTTCTTTATGACACAGTAGTGCTCCACTGGGTATAAATACCACATTTTCTCTATCCGTTCTTTTGTTGATGGACATACAGGCCATTTCCAAGATTTAGCTACATTGTGATATTGTGCTGACCCATTAGGACTTTTTATAACAGGCAGATATCATTACCTATGGTGACCAATGCAGAAGCAATTACAAGGCCTTTGTGTTTTAATTTGAGTGAAATGGGGACCTATATGGAGTTTTAGGCAGAGGGATGATCTGATCTGGCTTACTTCACTTTAAGAGTTTCACTTGGGCTGCTTTGCTAATATTCAACTGTGGAGGTTTAAGCAATAGAAAGGGGCCCCGGGTAAAAGGCTATTGCAATAAAGGAGAAATGATGGTGGCGTGGACCTTCCAGAGGTGGAAATGATGAGAAATTATCAACTTCCAAATAGGAAAAGTAAAGTCACTAGGATTTCTATTTCATATTGGGTATGGGATGAAAGAGCGATGCCAAGCTTTTCTACCTGAACAACCGTGATGACACATCTATTCTTGGGGTGGGGAGGGTGTATTAGTCAGTATTCTCTAGAGGAACAGATACAATGGTAGATATATGAATATTTAAGAGCTTACAATTTGGCTTCCTCGGGCTTCTTACAAGTCAGGCGTGGAAGCGTGCAGAGGGTCCGTCTGCAAGCTGGAGATTCGGAGGGCCCAGCCGAAGATCTGGAAGCCCGAAGGATCCAGGCGAAGGTCTGGAGGCCTGAAGGATCCAGGCGAAGGTCTGAAGGGCCCAGGCGAAGGTCTAGAGGTCCCGAGTACCCAGGTGAAGGTCTGGAGCTCCTCCAAAGGAAGCGAAACCGATCCCAAAGAAACCAGCTGGGCTAGATTCCTCTTCATTTCCCCTTTATACCATCTAGAGAATGGGCTGGCCTAGGGTGGATCTTCTACACTCTGGGGTGTAGAATTGCTAAACCAATTTAGTTAAGCTTCTCTTACAAGTTGACACAATCAATCAACCATCACAGAGGGTTTGGTGGAAAATATAGTTTTGGATATGTTGAGTTTCAGCTATCAGGTAAGCAGTCAGACATGAACCCAGTTTCAAAGAGAACTAGTAAGCTCAAAATATTAAATAATCATGCAATTCCATTTAATATTTTATTTATTGTTATATAAACTTCTTAAAAACACCCTATATGACAAATTATAACTATCAAGAACAATGTTTGGATAACACTATATTTTAATTAGTCAAATGTGGTCTTGAGAATGATAACCCATTTAATCTGCACTTCTCTGGTTACTATTGAGAGTAGGCTTTTATCATTTTTTAAATTACTCACATCCTTCATGCATTTCTATTGGGTAATAGTTATATAGTTGTCAGAGTCCACTTCATATGATAAATGATCATTTCTCTCTAAAATATTTTATCATTATATTCTACCTTTTCTCATTTTTCTCAATTACAAAATCTCTGTAGATTGAAACAAAATCATGAAAACTTTTCCAGCTTCATTGACTTTTCAAATTTGGATCTTTATAGAGATAAATTTCCCCTTAAACCATTTCAGGTGGTTATCTATTCATTTTTCAAAATAAATTTTCTATTTTATCATCTAGTCCTGAGTAAGGCAAAGGCTGAGCTCCTTGGCAGCCAGCACCTACAGAATCACCTTGACTAGTGGGTGGCTTCGCTTTGTGATCTGAGATGTTGTCGGGTGGCCTTAAGGGGAATGTGAGAAACCACTAAGCCTGTGCGGCAAGCTGTGAGCCTGGGCTCAGAGGTCAGTCCTGGAGAGCAGTCAGAAGCCCGAGACTGGGATGTGCATTGTGACAGAGGAGACTCCAAAGAATTTTTGATAAACACTCTTCTTTGTCTGACCTGCTTTTACTGTGATGTTTTCACCCCAGGTAGCTTTTGCCACACTGTACAGCTAATGCTTGGTATTTCA